>SZWC01005800.1:44927-79927 GCA_023375785.1 Penium margaritaceum | reverse complement strand
CCCTCTCACTCACTTACTTCTAAACTTCCACGTTAACACCGTCGCTTGCTTGGTGTCTTCCAAGCCTTACCCCAGCTGTTGCTTACTTCTCTAGCGCTGCAGCCTACTGGTATCAGAGCAAGGTTTGCGTGGAAGACGGGTAGCGGATCGATCTGTCGCTCGCGGGCCAAACCCGCGACGGCCACTCTTGGCGTCGCGCATCCACCCCGCCGTCACAATCTACCAGCACAGCAGCAGCTGACTGCTGTAGCCTCAGCAGCAGCGAGTGACGGCATTCTGCCGTCGGGGCTCTTTGGTCTTCCCCTCCTCCTGCTGGTTGGGCTCCCCTCTATTCCTGGGTTGGGTGGGGTTGGAACAGGTTCCTACAAGTGTTCCCACGGCCTTCCCATATTTCCCACGCCCACTGGGGCGGGGGAAACGCTGCCGAAAAATTTTCGGCAGCGTGGGGGGGNCTGGGCCAAACCCGCGACGGCCACTCTTGGCGTCGCGCATCCACCCCGCCGTCACAATCTACCAGCACAGCAGCAGCTGACTGCTGTAGCCTCAGCAGCAGCGAGTGACGGCATTCTGCCGTCGGGGCTCTTTGGTCTTCCCCTCCTCCTGCTGGTTGGGCTCCCCTCTATTCCTGGGTTGGGTGGGGTTGGAACAAGTTCCTACAAGTGTTCCCACGGCCTTCCCATATTTCCCACGCCCACTGGGGCGGGGGAAACGCTGCTGAAAAGTTTTCGGCAGCATGGAGGGGTCCGTCGCCGTCTCCTAGCAGCATTTGCAGCAGCTGCAACGTGAACAACGGCTCAGCTTCCGCAGCTTAGCAGCAGATCAGCAGCTGCTCAGCAAACTGCTCAGCAGCAGCTCAGCAGCAACTGAGCAGCTTCGCAGCAGCATCTTAGGAGCAGCACAGCATCAACTCAGCAGTAGCTCAGCAGCAGCTCACCAGCAGATCAGTAGCTGCTGAGCAAACAGCTCAGCAGTAGCTCAACAGTAGCTCAGCAGCAGCAACAGCAGCTGCAGCAAATACCTGCACCACAGCAGCCGCATAACCAACGTGACAGGAGCAGCAAGTGGCATTGTAGAGGATCGGCACTGCAACCTTGTAGCAGTCTCCGCACCACCGTCTGGTGGTGGGCGTCGTCACGCTGGCGCACTGGGAGGATCTCGGTGGCGACTCAGGGGAGAACTCGACACTACAACGCTCGGTAAGCCCTCCCTCCCCTGGTGCCTCTGGGGGGATTGAGCAACCGTACGACACCGCTGCCGCGTCACCGCACTCAACTTGGCGATAGGACGCGCCAGAGCTCGCTCGCACCTTCACACGTACCGCGTCCGCCGTGATAGACGCGGCAGCTGCAGCTGCTGCCACCTTTGCCGTCGTAGCTAGAGCAGCACGTGCCCCTGCATCAACGTCAGCTGGCCGCGCCGCTGAGTCCTACACTGAGGCGGCCGTTGTAGCTAGACCATTGGCTGCGGCAGTTGCTGACATTGGGACACAGCTAGCGGCAGCTGCATCATCTGTGGCCTCTGCAACAGCTTCTGCAGCTTCTGCCGTATCCGTTGCAGCTACGGCCATTCGCACATCCATAGCCGTCGCTATTACAGCATCCGTATCTGCACCCTCCGACATCACCACACTCGTCACAGCGGCCGTCGTTGCAGCAGCGATCCTTCCCACCGTTGGCGCCGCCTTCACCACAGGCTGCCTGGCACTGATTGTGCCGGTTGCATCTTGCGTCTCTGTGCTCTCCGCTGCAGCTGCTTCTATTGTCCCGCCTGTTCTTGCTCTTTTGCGCAGCCCCTCACACGCCTCGTGAGGTCTCCTGGTTTGCATCTCCCTTCTTCTTCCCTCTGTCTCTTTTCTCTGCGGTGGCTTGTCTGTGTGATTTGGGTCGCGCTGTCTTGCAACACATATTCATCTTGCCTAAGGCATTCCCAGTTTTCCCACGCCCACTGGGGCGGGAGAAACTCTGCCGAAATTTTCTCGGCAGGGCCCATTAGTCGTCACCATGCCTGGTGATGACGAGTCGGTCATAGCAGACCTTCAGCGCCAGCTGGCCCTCGCTCGCGATGCTCAGCGTGATGCTGAAGAGCGTCTCAAAGTCGCGCATGACAATCGTGCCGCCTTCTCAGATGAGGTGGCTGCGCTTGTGCTCAAGCGGCTCCCTGTTGCCTCTGTCCTGCCGGCTGGCTCCTCTGCTGGTGCCGGTGCCGGTGTCTCTTCCACCTTAGTTGGTGCTAACTCTGCTGCCTCTAACCCTGCTGTCACCCCATCAGCTGTCTCTCCTGCCGCAGTCTCCCACCAGCATGACTTCTTCTCCCAGCCTCCTGTCTTTGCTACTGGACTTGCTTTCTCTTCCTGGGAGACCCGGTTAAGTGCATGGGCTCAGGGAGAACGTCTTTGGGAATACTACTTCCCTGCCACACCTTCCTTCACCCCTGTGGCTGACGAGTCTGCTCGCGCTGTCCGCGCCCTTATTGCTGCTGCCCCTGAGACACTCGTCGATGAGGTTGGCACCTACAATGCTAACCCCGCTGTTCAGCGTCTGGCTGACCCAGTCGGTGCGTACACCATGCTTCGTCGGCGCACGACAGTCACAGGTCAGGCGGCACAAAGTGCTCTCACCGTTCAGTTCAACACGCTCTTAATGCAAGCGGACGAGTCGGCCGACGCCTATTGGGCACGCGGGATCAAGCTGCTTCGCTAACTTGATAAGGCCGCACCAGGTCAGTTGTCAGCTGTGCACACCATGGTCAACGGGTTGATCCCCGAGCTGTCCGACCTTCTCCGTGATGTCAAAGCAGACGAGCTGCAACGTCCTGCCTCCCAGCCTGTTCCACCCGATTCCCCTCCAGGCGTTGGTGCTCTTTGGGACTTTGTCGCTGATAGGCTTGCAGCGTGGTGGACGAGCCTCCAAAACAAGCGCCTTCATCGCACTGTAGTCGCAAGAGTGGCCGCCGTCTCCGTCGCCACCTCCACTTCTTCCTCCGCTGCTCCATCGGCCTCGTCTCCATTGTCTTCTTCTTCCTCTTCTACCTCCACGGCCACGGCCCTTACCTCCCAAGGTCGTGGACGTGGACACGGTCGTGGGCAAGGCAAAGGGAAGGGCAAATCTGCTCCGTCGTCTCGTGTTCCTGGTGAGGTGGTGTGCTGGAACTGTGGCTCCTCTGAGCACTCCGCTCGCAAGTGCCCTGCACCCCCTGACGACGTCCGCCTTGCACCCGCCATGCGTGCTCATTGGGCGTGCACCAGCGGGCCCTCCTCTTCTTCTCCCGGCGTCAGCTCTAGCTCTAGCTCCAGCTCTACTTCGTCTGCTAGTCCCTCCCCAGCTCAGGTCTACTCCACCGCCGGTGTCGCAGGCGTCCATCTGCCTGTCCTCTACCCTTGGGGCTGGCAGCCGCCCTATGGAGCGCCCGCTTTTGCGGGCCCACCTTAATCGGCCTACGTCCCTCCTTCGTGGTTCGCCTCTCCCTCAAGCGTGCCTTGTGAACCGGGCTTGGTGTGCTAGCCTCAACCGGATGGTGGAGGCACCAACCGGTGGCAACGGCGACCAAGGGGAGGCCGGTGCACACCAACCCGGTGTTGGGGAAGCGTAGGATCATCTTGGGGAGCACGGGAACACGTGTGGCACAGTGGGAGTAAACTGTACTTTTTATTCAAGTGTCAACATACAAGACTATATGTACATGATGACACATCCTAGGCGACCTGAGGTCGCCGAGCCGTGTGCGGCTCGATATGGACCTGGGATAAGCGTTATTGCTCCAGCATCACGTAGCTCATCTTCCCAGATTTCCAATGCACCAAGAATCGTATCATTTCGTGGAGGAACGGCCGAGATATGGCTGTTTCCGTGAACCACGGTAATCTGCCGCCGGCAGCACCACTAGCGGCAGTGACGGCCGCCCGAAGCGCCCTTTCTGGTAATAACACACCGGGGCGCCATTCCAAAGCGCCCTTGGCCCTCAATGATCCTTGACTCATTGACTATCCGGGCCCCAAGGTGCGCTTCGGCTTTGTTGGGTCTTCCGAGGGTCGAGCCTCAGTCTTTGGGGATGATTTCCCGNGTGACGGCCGCCCGAAGCGCCCTTTCTGGTAATAACACACCGGGGCGCCATTCCAAAGCGCCCTTGGCCCTCAATGATCCTTGACTCATTGACTATCCGGGCCCCAAGGTGCGCTTCGGCTTTGTTGGGTCTTCCGAGGGTCGAGCCTCAGTCTTTCGGGATGATTTCCCGTCACCTTTTTCCCCTCGGTCGGTCCAACCTTTGGCCGGGCGTATCTTCCTGAATTCTTGATGGATCGACCCCGTTCTTGGGTCGATCTCGCATGGTTTTTCCCGTAGATTCCAAATCCATAGTTATCTTGTACATTCAAGGAAACCACAAGCCGTAATCAGTGCCGTTAGCACTGCCCGGCTTACACTACCCCCCCTTTAGGAGCGAGCCATCCCGGTTTGCTCTTGATAGTCCCGGAGGATGGCATTCACCCCGCCAACATTGAAGTTGCGGGCCGGCTCCCATGATTTGTGGGCTGCTTCGTAGCCCCTCCACTTGACCAGGTACTCCCATCCACGGCCACGACGACGGTGGTCAAGGATGGCCTCCACCTCAAACTCTTGCTCGCCTTCGATCACCACTGGAGGGGGAGGCGCAGAACTGCGGCCAGGAAAATGCTCGGCCGGATCATGGTAGAGCTTGAGTTTGGAGATGTGGAACACGTCGTGGACTGGCATGGAAGGCGGGAGAGCCAACCGTGCTACCACGGGTGTCCGCATTTTGAGCACCTCGAACGGTCCAAGCCACCGAGGTTTCAACTTGTCCGACCGGACCCCGCGAAGCTTGACGTGCGCACTTTTGAGAAGCACGCGATCACCGACCTTGAGCGTTGCGTCCACGCGTCGGCGGTCCGCTTGCACTTTCTGCTGCTCTTGCGCCTTCTTTAATGCATGTTGCGTCGCCGCCCAAATCTGCTTGAAATCACGTGTAGTAGACTCCACCGCGGGCAGGTTGCTTGCGACGTGCAAACTGAGGGGTGTGGCGGGCACCGTCCCGCTCACCACCTCAAATGGCGCCTTGCCGGTGGAGGCAGACGTGGCAGAGTTGTACGCCAGTTCAGCGACCGGCAATCGCTGGTCCCACGCCATCTCGTCCGGATCACCCACTGTACGGAGGAGCTGCTCCAACGTCTGGTTCGTCCGCTCCGTTTGCCCGTCAGTTTGGGGATGAAAACTGGTCGACAGCTGCACCTTGCTGCCGTACCGTTCCATGAGTTCTCGCCAGAACTTGCTTGTGAAACGCGGGTCACGTTCGCTCACAATGGACCGCGGCACGCCATGAAGACGCACCACGTGCTCGAGGAACAGCCGAGCCGTGCCTTCCGCGCTCACCGTATCACGCGTTGCAATGAAATGCGACATCTTGCTGAAGCGATCCACCACCACCAACACCGCATTGTGGCCTGCCGCTGTCGTGGGCAAACCCGTGATGAAATCCATGGAGATGTCCTGCCACGGCTGCTCGGGGATGGGCAAGGGTTGGAGGAGACCCGGGGTCTTTGTCCTCCTCGCCTTGTGGCGTTGGCATACGTCACAACTCCGGCAGAATTCTGCCACCTCCGACGACATGGTTGGCCACCAAAAGAAGCGAGCAACCGTCTTCAATGTTTTGTCGACGAAGAAGTGACCACTCGGGCCACTGTCATGGCATTCCTCCAAAATCAGCTGCCGAAGCGTGGGCACCGCGGGAACCATCACCTGTTGCGTGCCGCGCCGTCGCCAATACGGCGCCTCGAAGAAAAATCTCCGAGCGTCGTACTCCCCATGCGCCTCGTATCCCTCCGTGAAGAGCTTCACAAGGAAAGCATCCCCGTGGATGGTGAGAGATGCGACCCACATCATCAGGTCCGGTCACCGTGAGAGTGCGTCGGCTGGGTTGATGCGACCCGGCCTGTACACGATCTCGTAGTCGAAGTGCGACTCGAGGTACTCCACCCAACGCGCTTGCCGTCGACTCAGGTTTGGCTGTGTCTTGAAGTACTTCAACACGTGGTGGTCGGTGTAGACAGTGCACTTCCGCGCCTCGAGGTAGCACTGCCAGTTCTTGAAGGCTGCGACCACAGCGAGCATCTCCTTGTCATGGGTGGCGTACTTCAGCTCCGCCCCACGCAACTTGCGCGAGTAGTAGGCGACCGGCTGCAAAAAGATTCCACCAATGGCCAGGTCCGATGCATCCGTCGCCATTTCAAACTCACGGCCGCTGTCGGCCAAGTGCAAGGCCGGCGCGGAGGTCAGAGCCCGTTTGAGATTCTCAAAGGCTTCTTGTTTGCTAACTCCCCAACTCCACTCGCGATCCATGCGAGTGAGATTGGAGAGTGGCGCTGACACTCCCTCGTAGCCAAGGATGAACCTGCGGTAGTAGTTGCAAAAACCAAGGAACACTTGCACATCATGCACATTACGCAACTTCGGCCACTCTTGTACGGCCGACACTTTGCAGGGGTCCATGGCAATCTGTCCATTGCCAATTATGTGTCCAAGGAATTCAACTTTACCCACCGCGAAGTCACACTTAGAGAGTTTTGCAAAAAACTTCTCCTTCCTCAAAATCTCGAGGACCTTCTTCACATGCTCCTCATGCTCCGCCGCCGTCCTGCTATACACCAAGATGTCGTCGAGGTACACCACCACGAAGTCATCCAAGTACGGCCTGAAGATGTTGTTCATCGCCGCCATGAAGGTGGCCGGCGCATTGGTCAACCCGAAAGGCATCACGAGGAACTCGTAGTGACCATAGCGGGTACGGAAAGCCGTCTTTTCCACATCATCTGCTGCAATGCGGATCTGGTGGTAGCCGGAACAGAGGTCGATCTTTGTGAAGAAGTGAGCCGCACAGAGTTGATCCAAGAGCTCCTCAGCTCGTGGAAGCGGGTACCGGTTCTTGATGGTCAACTCGTTCAACGCTCGGTAGTCCACGCACATGCGCATCTCCCCTGTCTTTTTCTGCACAAACAAGACCGGTGCAGCGTAAGGAGACAAGGAGGGGCGGATGAAGCCCTGTTCCGTCATCTCGGTCAGCTGCTTCTTGAGCTCCTGCAGCTGCGCGTCACTCATGCGGTACGTTGCACGAACAAGCGGGCGCGCTCCAGGTTTGAGGTCGATGCGATGGTCCACGTCCCGCTTTGGTGGCAGACCCGCAGGGAGGGTGTCGGGGAACACCTCTTCAAACTCCGTACACACCTTCCGAAGCCCCTCGGGCACCGCGGCAAACTTGCCTTGGACCCCCAGCTGCTTACGAGTCGCCCCATGCGCCACAGCAGGCGCCACGTCCTCTAGTTTGTCAAAATCGTCCTCCACGTCTCGCACGAACGCCAGAAAAATCTGCTCCTTTCTCCGAATCGCGCGCTTGAGCTGCACCAAATTCAGCATCATAGGCGCCGATTCCTCCTTGCGAAGCACCGACTGTTGCGGCGCTTCCTCCTCGCAAATCTCCTCCTCCACGGCCTCTTCCTCGGACCACGTAGGCAAGGGATACTCCTTGTCTCCGAGCTTGAATGAGACGGTGCGCTTCGGCTTTGTTGGGTCTTCCGAGGGTCGAGCCTCAGTCTTTGGGGATGATTTCGCGTCACCTTTTCCCCCTCAGCCGGTCCAACCTTTGGCCGGGCGTATCTTCCGGAATTCTTGATGGATTGACCCCGTTCTTGGGTCGATCGCGCATGGTTTTTCCTGTAGATTCCAAATCCATAGTTATCTTGTACATTCAAGGAAGCCAAAAGCCGTAATCAGTGCCATTGGCACTGCCCGTCTTACATGCCTGCTCCATCATCTGCAGCCTCCGTCGACAGCGAACGCCAACCGGTGCAGTCTCTCCTCCAGCATCTTCACCTTCGTGATCAGGGAGGTGAGAGTGTGTCTTCGTTGGCCATAGGTCTTGCCTGTCAGACTGACACCGTTCTTCGTGGGGACCCCCCCGGTCACGTTCTTGGGTTGCCATCCTCGTCTGTTCCTTGGGTCGAGCACTGGCAGTCTGTTGTTCTCCCTCGTTGTTTTGCTGCCTGTGACTCATCCCTGCCCTCCGTCGGCATTGTTGCCACCTGTGGCGTCCTTCCCAATGTCTGTGTCTCTGGTGGCTTCTGGGTCCTCGACTCCGGAGCCACCCATCACATGACCTCTGTTCGGTCTGCTTTTGTCTCCTTGGTTCCTGTCGGCTCTATTCGCTTTTTGCGCACTGGTTCCGGTCAGCTCTTTCCCGTCCAAGGCGTTCGTGTTGTCCGTTTTGTCGGCCCCGGTGGCGTGCTGTTTCTGGTTGGCATTCTGTTCGTGCCTTCGTTGGAACTCAGCCTGCTGTCAGTGATGTCCCTCGACGATCAGGGCATGGATTTTTCCGCTAGTCAGGGCGTGGGCACTGTCCGTCTTCGCTCTTCTGGTTGCGTCGTCTTGCGGGGGGTTAAGTGTACCGAGTTGTATCGTGTTCCCCTTCATGCCCCCTCTGCACCCCCTATTGGCTTGTCCCTTGCTCACGTCGCGCCTTCCCTTTCTCCAGCTGATATCCAGCTCTTGCATCGCCGTCTTGACCATGTGCACACTGATGCTATCAATAGCATGCTTCGCCTGCAACCCGATATTGGCTTGTCCCCTTCCACCTTCCCCGCGTCATGCCCTTCTGACTGCCTGGACTGTGCCCAAGGCAAGATGCATCGTTCACCCTTTGCCTCTTCGGACTCCCAGTCCGCTCACCCTCTCGATCTTGTTCATGCCGCCGTCATGGGGCCTCTTCCCCATGACTTTCTTGGGGGGGTCGGGCATTACGTCCTGTGCCTTACTGACGATTTTTCTCGTTTTTGTTGGATCTTCGCTCTTTGTCAGAAGAGTGATGTTGCTTCTGTCCTCGCGTCATGGCTCGTTCAGGCTGAACGTGCATGTCAGTGTTCACTGCGCATCTTTCGCAGTGATCGTGGCGGTGAGCTCCTTGGACCCACCGCTCGATTTCTTGAGTCCCAAGGGGTGTGTCTGGAGACTTCAGCTCCTTACACACCTCAGCAAAACGGAGTTTCTAATCGTTGGAATCGGACCCTTACTGATGGAGTCCGCACGCTTCTGTCTGAGTCTGGGCTCTCCCCTCTCTTTACCTTTGAGGCCATGAGCTATATGACCTGGGTGTGGAATCGCGTCCCTCACGGTCCTCTTCCCCGCACCGTTACGCCCTTTGAGCGCTGGTATGGCTCTCGTACTGACCTCCACCTGGCTCGTGTCTGGGGTAGCATTGCATCTGTCTGGCTCCCAGAAGATCTCCATGACGGGAAACTCTCCCGCGTGGACGTCTCTGCCCATTCTTGGGCATTTCCTCCCAGTCGAAAGCCTGACGCTTCTGGGACTCAGAGCGGCAGCGCATTGTTGAGTCCCGCGATGCCTTGTTCTTCGAGTCCATGTTTCTCCGTGACCTCGATTGTCACTCGTCCGCTGCCTCCCTGCTTTTGCTCTCTCGGTTGCGGGAGGAGGTTGGCCTGGCAGTCCCGTCTGCCCCTGCCGTCTCTGCTGCTGTCCTGTCTCAGCAGCCTTCACCCTCGGAGTGTTCTCCAACGGCCGGCACTATGACTCCACCATCCTCTGACGCCCCCGCCCCCGTCGGTGTCGTCTAGCTCGCTTGGAGCTCCGTCATCCCCTGTGGTGTCCTCATCTGAGTCCCCATCTGCTGAGTCCATCTCTCCCGCACATTCCGCTGCGTCCCCATCTAGTCCACTCACTCCAGTCGTACCCAGTCCACCCAGTGCTCCTCCAGGCCCTGGTCCCATCGAACCTTTTGTTCGTGGCGGCCGCCAGCGTGCGCTTCCCTCTCGCTCCTCTGGTGCTGCAGCGTCCTCTGTTCAACCTTCGCAGACCTCGTCTGGACAGTTCCCAGCGATGCCTACTGGTATGGACGCCCTGGGCCTAGCCACAGGAGTTGTGCATCCCAACTTTGTCCTTGGGTACACACTGCTCACATCCAAGCACGAGCGTGCGCTCGAGACCGCCATCCTTGAAAGCATTACCGAGTGCAATGCAACGGTTCTCGCCCCGCCGCCATCGCCTGACCTGACCACTGTTCGCCAGGCACGGGTAGCACCCGACTCCCAGCAGTGGGAGGCTGCCATGCGGGACGAGCTGAGAGCCCTGGATGACCACGCCGTATACGAGCTGGGCGATCTCCCACCAGTCCGCAAGGCGATCGATGCCCGCTGGGTCTTCCGTCGTAAGTACAAGCGTAACGGCGAGCACGACAAGTACAAGGCCCGACTTACGGCAAAGGGGTTTTCTCAAGTCCCCGGCGTTGACTTTGACGAGACTTTTGCTCCCGTCAGACGGTACACCATAGCTCGAGCCCTCCTGAGCCTTGTCGCACACCACGACTGGGAGCTCGAGCAGATGGATGTAAACAATGCCTTTCTACATGGTCGGCTGGATGAGGAGATTTACATGGTGCAGCCTCTAGGGTTCTCTGACGGCACCAATCAAGTTTGGAGACTGCAAAAGGCCCTCTATGGCCTGGAGCAGTCACCACGGTACTGGAACCAGGAGATCACCTCCACCCTGGAGAAGGGGGGATATCGCAGGAGCACGGTGGATCCCTCCCTCTTTGTCACTCCACGGTCGGCGCCCTTTGCTACCATCCTCGTGTATGTTGATGACCTGCTTATTGCGTCCCCAAGTCGTGAAGCTGTGTCAACTGTGAAGTCCCTGCTACAGTCCACGTATAAGATGAAGGACTTGGGTCCAGCTTGCGTGTTTCTTGGTATGGAGCTTGAGCGTGACCGTGCTCGTCGCGTTTTGCACGTCCACCAGGCCGCGTACGTCAGGAGCCTGGGGGAGCGCTTTGCCTCCGTGCTTGAGTCTATCCCCACTGCCTCAACACCGATGACGCCCGCCGGGTAGAGGTTGTTGAAAACTCTGGACGTGTCAAAACTGGGGGGACGTGACCGACTACCTGCGAGTCATAGGGTCTCTCATGTACCTTGCCACCACCACCAAAGCAGACGTAGCCTTTGCTGTCAACTTCCTTGCGCAGTTCTCACAGTCGCCACGTGCACGGCACATGGAAGCAGCACTACATGTTGTGCGGTATGCGCTCTCCACTGCCCGAGTTGGTCTGTGTTACCGGGCGCAGCCGTCAGTGGTCGTTGATGGGTACACTGACAGTGACTGGGCGCATGACACGGATGAAGGCAGTCACACTGGCTATGTCTTCCTTGTTGGTGGGACTGCGATCTCCTGGAAGAGTGGCAAGCAAGGTTGTGTTGTACGCAGCTCCAGTGAGGCAGAGTATGTTGCCCTTGGTGCTGGAACCTGTGAAAGTGTTTGGTTGTGTCGTTTGTTGCAGCAATTGCGTGTTCCCATTCACTGCATCACCTTGCGTTGCGACAACCAAAGCACAAAGGCTATTGGTGAGCATGATGGCATGCATCACACTCGCACAAAGCATATCAATGTGGAACATCATTTTGTGCATGAGCGTGTGGATGCAGGCGATGTTTAGATTGTGTGGGTTGAAACCCGACAGCAACATGCAGACTTCCTCACAAAGGCACTTAGCAGCAATGTCTTCAAGGCAGCAATTCACGCTGTTGGTCTGTTGTGTCCTCGTGATCCTCCTGATTGATCTGTTGTGCTAGTGCCTGCGTACAGTCTTGTGTCGTGTCACTTCTCGTGACGTCGGTGTAGTTCCTGTTGTGCCATTGTGCAAGTCGGCCGTGGGTCATGGGGGAGTGTTGGGTTTGTGTCAGTACCACACGGTGACCTCTGGCCTCGTTGCACACTCACCTCACTGACGCAGGTGACTAACTGGAGAGAGGCAACCCCTGCTGGCTGCTACGCCGTGGTGGCATGACTTCACAACGAGTCTCACAGCCGAGCATCATCCGGGCATCAAATCTCACGTGTCTCTGGCTGGCGTGCATTTGTGCACACACATTTGCGTCGGGTTCACACTCTGGCCTGTTCTTTGGCATGTCTTCCCTCCAGTGACCTAGTTGACAGGTTGCAACTTTTAGTGGGTAGTTTAGTTCAGTTCAGTGAACTTGGGAGAGAGCGTGCGAGATCAAGCTCGCTGCTCGCTCGCTCGCTCCCCCCCACCCGACGGCTACCACTTCGTTGCTTGTTACCCGTCGTGTGTGTTTTTCCCTCTCACTCACTTCTAAACTTCCACGTTAACACCGTCGCTTGCTTGGTGTCTTCCAAGCCTTACCCCAGCTACTGCTTACTTGTCTAGCGCAGCAGCCTACATGCTCATGGTTACTCTTTGCCCAAACAGGGGTATCTTTGCAAAAAAGTATACAACCAAGTGCGCTCTTGAATTCCAATTGCAAAGGTCCATATCCATGCAAAAATAAATACCAAAGTGCAAATCTATCCTCTTCAACATGCAACAAACCAAATGATAAGGTAATCAGGTAAGTGTTGTGATATCTTCAGCTGAGCTACCATCTCCATGTTCGAGTATGTCAACAATGGCATAGGTAGGATTCCCATTGCTCATATTAGTTAGCATAGCAAGAACATGAGAACCTAGAAAGTGAATTTCACATTGAAAGTGAATTTCTAGGTTATGTCATGTCGTGTCGTGTCATGTCGCGTTGTGTCGTGTCGTGTCGTGTCGTGTCGTGCCGTGTCGTGTCGTGTCGAGTCGTGTTGTGTCGTGTCGTGTCGTGTTGTGATGTGTTGTGTCATGTCTTAGCGTGTTATGTCGTGTTGTGCTGTGTCAAGTCGTGTCGTGTCATGTTGTGTTGTATCGTGTCATGTTGTGTCGTGTCGAGTCGTGTTGTCTTGTTTTGTTTTGTTTCATGTCGTGTCCTGTCATGTGGTGTCGTGTCGTGTCATGGCGTGTCGTCTCATGCGGTTTCTTGTCGTGTTGTGTGGTGTCATGTGATGTCGTGTCGTGTCGTGTGCTGTCGTGTCCTGTTGTGTGCTTTCGTGTCGTGTCGTGTCGTGTCGTGTTGTGTCGTGTCGTGTCGTGTCGTGTGCTGTCGTGTCGTGTCATGTCGTGTCGTGTCGTGTCGTGTGGTGTCGTGTCCTGTTGTGTGCTTTCGTGTCGTGTCGTGTCGTGTCGTGTTGTGTCGTGTCGTGTCGTGTCGTGTGCTGTCGTGTCGTGTCATGTCGTATCGTGTCGTGTCGTGTCGTGTCGTGTCGTGTTGTAACCTGTGGTGTCGTGTCGTACCCTGTGGTGTCGAGTTGTGTGGTTTCATGATGTTGTGTGTTGTGTCGTTTCATGTCATCTCGTGTCATGTCGTGTTGTGTCATTTTGTGGCGTGTCGTGTTGAGTCGTGTCGACCCGTGTTGTGTCGTGTCGTGTCATGACGTACCAATCATGTTGTTTCATTTCATGTCATGTCGGGTGGTGTCATGTTTAGTCGGATCGTGTCGTACCATGTCATGTCGTTTCATAACCTGTCGTACCGTGTCGTGTCATGTCATACCGTGTCGTGTTGTGCCTTGTTGTGTCGTGTCGTGTTTCACGTCGCGTCGCGCCGTGTCATATCGTGTCGTACAGATAATTTCATGATGTGCCGTGTCATGTTGTAGTTTCTGATGTTGTATCATGTGTTGTGTCATGTTATCTCATGTTGTATCGTGTGTCATCTTGTCATGTTGTGTAATGTCAAAATCTCATAACGGGAAAATCCAACATGATAATGACACCGATGTATAGATCCTAATGAAGCAAAGTAAATGAATGGGCAAAAACACGTGTAAGATAACAGGACTTTTAAACATAAATTATATAAAAAAGACCTCTTGATGTCCTTTCTCATGTAATCTACAGACACAATGTACCTTGTGGTGCATTGGTGACATCAGTAAATGTAATGTTTTACAGGAAAGGCTCACATTTCTTACATCATTCTAGTATTAAAACAAATAAATCCCCATGTAATCCAAATCAATAATGCTGGTAAAATGTCAGCTCGCAGAAATCATTCTATAAAAAGTAGCCCTTCACACTAACAAATTAGGATTCCTATGTAGCCATAAAATTACACAGAATTTTTTTATTACATTATAAATACAGCTGTTATGCCTTTTCATGTAGATTCATCCCATCTCCTTTGTCACTCTAGCCGGGAACGTTAGCATTCCTGTTTCGACCGCGGGGTTGATTTTCCTGACGTCTTACCATCGCACAACTTCGCTTCAAAAAAATCAACTACACGACAAAAACGCGGGCAGCCAAGCAACCACAATAGGGTTACTATGTAACCCAAAAACATGGGCATAAAATATTGTATACCAAACCTATGATTTTAGAATAATTGAGGTAATTGTCCCATAGCCTTAGCTATTTGTGTGCTGCCATAGGTGAAATGAAAATAATTATTCGAACAAACTCAGTGGATAGCACGACACCTCGACGACATTATGGTGTACAGCCGAACCCACAAGGAACACGATGGACATCTTAAAAGATTTCTCAAAGTTTTACAAAGAGAGATTTATTTTTTGGAAAACTCTCGAAGCGCGACTTTGGTCGCCGTTCGATTGAGTTTTTGGGTCACGTTATCAACGGCGGACGGATCACCATGGATTCAAAAAAAGTGGCAGCAGTCGCCCATTGGCCAACGTCGACCAGCGTTCCAAAGATTCAACTTTTCCTTGGCTTCTGCAAGTATTACGGGTGCTTCGTACAGGATTACGCCCAAGTATCAGCGCCTCTTTCTGACCTCACTCAAAAAGAAAATGAGTGACAATGGGGAGACAACAAACAAGAAGCATTCACCGCTTTGCGGAACGCTCTAACCTTGGCGCAAGCCCTGCGATTGGCTGATCTGATGGTCGACTACATCAGGACTATAGATGCTTTAGACCAAGCCATTGGCGCGGTCCTCCTACAATACCACGGCAAGGGCAAGCGACCGGCCGCCTACATGTCTCGAAAACTAGGAGGAACGGAACTCAACCACGTCGTACACGAAAAGGAAATACGGACGGCCCTACATGCATTCAAGACATGGTGGTGTTACCTGNTGCTTCGTACAGGATTACGCCCAAGTATCAGCGCCTCTTTCTGACCTCACTCAAAAAGAAAATGAGTGACAATGGGGAGACAACAAACAAGAAGCATTCACCGCTTTGCGGAACGCTCTAACCTTGGCGCAAGCCCTGCGATTGGCTGATCTGATGGTCGACTACATCAGGACTATAGATGCTTTCGACCAAGCCATTGGCGCGGTCCTCCTACAATACCACGGCAAGGGCAAGCGACCGGCCGCCTACATGTCTCGAAAACTAGGAGGAACGGAACTCAACCACGTCGTACACGAAAAGGAAATACGGACGGCCCTACATGCATTCAAGACATGGTGGTGTTACCTGGAGTGCCACCAATGCATCGTGCGCACTGACCACCATGCATTGAAAAATCTAAAAATACAGCCTAATTACGGTCGACGTGAAACCCGATGGATGGAGTTCCATGAATCCGGGTTGGACTATGATATCGACAATTGGCTAGGCAAAATCAATCCGGCGGACGCACTCAGCCGCTGACAAGATTTAATGGCTGAGGTGGCAACTCTACAGCTGAGCGAGACCCATATCGCGAGCGGTTGTTCGCACGAGGCTACGACCAGTACGACGGATACGACAATGCAAAGTTTTTGTACGACGCATCCTATTGGCGACAGTGATTCACGAGCCAGGTGGTCTTTCCCTTGAACAACAAACGTTGCCGCATGCTACCTAAAGAATGTCATGACCCAGGTCCAGGTGGACCCTTTGGAGAGGACTAGATGCTAAAGAAGCTGGCAAAAACCTACTGGTGGGACAAGATGCAATCTGACGTGGCCAACTTCTGTAAATCATGTGACACATGTCAGCGACAAAAATCCGTCCCACGCGGCCACCCAGAATTCTGCAACCGCTCCCTAATTCAACGGAACCGTGGCCTAACATCTCTATGGACTTCGTCACAGGATTCCCGGTCACACTCAAGGGATACAACACAATCCTTCTGGTCATCGGCATGTTTTCAAAGATGTCCCACTTCATTCTGATAACAACCACTGTCAATGCCAGGGGAACAGCACGGCTAATTCTAAACAACACCATGCAACTACATGGCATACCAAGAACCATCACGAGCGACAGAGACGGTCGACTCACCAGTCGTTTTTGGTGCACACTGTTGACTTGCTACAGAAACTTAAGTCAATTCATTACGCCATTTCATCCTCAAACCGAAGGTCAAAACAAACGGACAAACCAGACTCTTGAACAACTTCTCCAAACACTATGCAAACCTCACGGTATGCATTGGGCACAACAATTCCTGACCACCAAAAATGCATAAAACTCGACAGTTTCCACTGCAACAGTTAAAACCCCGTTCGAAGTGGTGTATGACAAATCTCCCGCCACACCAGCTGGACTACAAAGTCGTAGTAACATTCCCACGGTTAACGTCCAATGCCGAGTCTTCACCACCATAAGGGAGGAAACACAGCAAATCCTTGCAAAGACACGAGTTGCGATGAAACGAGCAGCTAACCGATATCACAGCGACGACGTCTTTGCCGCTTGTGACGAAGTCCTCCTCAGCTCTACCAACATCAAACTCCGTGGAGCCGAGTGTTTGAAGCTCAAACCCTAAGGTTTGGGACTATTTAAGATCAAGCGCATACAAACTCCCGTGGTTGCACGGCTCAAATTCCCCAACACCATGCAAGTTGATCCGGTGTTCCGTGTCAGCAGACTCAAGCACTACTGAGACCCCATAGAGAACTTCCCTGGATGTCACGAGGAAACTAGTCTAGAGCGACTGGTTGGTGCTGCAGCACAGTTGGAGTAGGCATGGCCCCACACTCGTTGCTTTGAACTGCTGCCCCCTCTAGCTACTGTGAGACTTGTGAGAGGAAATGTGCGCGCTAAGTTAGCGCCAGAAAGGCTGAAAGAATTGAGAATGATTGAATGATAAGCAACTGAGAATGAGAGCAAATAAGAGACCCCTCACAGAACTCTGCCTATCTCAGCTTTGTATAGTTTGTTACTCAGGTCACAAACCAATAAGGAAATTCCTAATTTCTTAGCATGTTGAGTTTTCTCGTGTAGCCCTACCAAGCAGCCGACAAACCCAAACCCGGGCGTCGTCTGTTTTTCCTAAAAACTGGACCATACCTAAACACCTATGCTACGCACGCAGTCGTGCGGTCAGAATCACTAAAAAGTTAGCAACAAGGACCCGGTCACAACAGTGCCTCAATAATCTGAAGCTCGGACCCTAGGCAGGATATGACGCTGCAAGTGCAACCGTGCAGTTTGATCTAGCGCAGGATGCGAGTAGGCAGCATCTGCGGTGGCAGTGACTACGAGCGGCGTGACTTCTGAGGAGGCCTACCGATGGAGCTAAGCACGTCATGAATCTGAGGGAAGAGGCTCTAGCAAACTGTGTGCACTCCTTAGCGTACATCGGTTCCAATGGAAGATACTCCAGAAGCGCCACGTCTTGTCATCAATCATCTACACGCCGATGTACACAAGCTCGGAGGACATAACAAAGCACAATGAGAGATGCCCAAAAAGCAACACTCTCACATGAATCACAGGTATGAGCACATTGGCCAAACAGGCAAGACTCCCCCAGGACAGACAGTATGCGGGCAGGGGTAGAGAGAGCAACTCACGGACGCACACCGACCATACTCACAGCCTTCTTGAACGAGTCGCGCTTAGCTGCCTTGGTCAAGAAGTCAGCCAAATTTTGTGCTGTCTCAACCCACACAATACTCACAATACCGTCATGCAACAAAAAACATACGTAGTGATACTCAACACTGATGTGCTTTTTGCACGTGTGATGCACGCCGTCGTTGTCGGTGATGGACATGGCACTCTCATTGTCACAGTGCAACGTGATGGATGCAATAGACTGACGCAATTCAGACAACATAGGATGCAACAACATGCTCTCATACACGCCAGAACCAAGCGCCACATACTTAACCTTAGAAGTGTTTTGTGCAATGCAGCCTTGCTTGCCACTGCGCCAGGAGATAGCCGTGCCGCCAACGAGAAAGATTCAGCCGGTGCTGCTCTTGTCGTCCGGGTTACCAGCCCAGTCACTGTCATTGTAGCCCACTACGGCAACGGACGGTTGCCAATGTACATGAGGCCTCATTGTGGTGCCTAGATGATGAAGTGCAGTACGTGGATCACGGCCTTGAAATGGAGGTGAAGTGGCTCCTGGAAAAACTGTGCCAGGAGGTTGACAGCAAACACGATGTCTGGTCGTGTCATTGTTTCCAGGAACATCAATGACCCAATGACTCACATATATGTGGTCACATCAACTAGCTCTCCCACAATGGCTGGGTTGAGGCTCTTCACCTTTGCCTGGCCATCGGACGACTTGAGTGAGGACACGTTCAGCACAAGGGGTAGGTCCTCGGCGAAGCGAGCGCACAGGGTCTAGACATAGTCAGCCCAGTGGATGTGCACGATTCCTCGGGAGCGATCATGTTCCAACTCCATGCCCATGAACACTCGGGCAGGCCCGAGGTCCTTCATCTGGTATGCGGCGTGCAATAGGTCCTTGACGCACTGGATGGTAGCTACGTCTGGCAGCCCAAAGAGGAGGTGGTCGATGAAGACTAGGATGGTGACGGAAGGCTGGCCTCTCCGGCTGACAAATAATGCATGGTTTGTGGTGCTGCGAAGCAGGCCGCCGCTGAGAAGCGTGCGACTGATCTCCTAGTTCCAGCAGCGAGGCATCTACTTCAGGCCATAGTGGGCCTTTCATAGTTGCCAGACCCTGCCAGTGTCGTCGTGGAAGTCTAGAGGCTATACCATGTAGACTTCCTCGCCTTCCAGTGAGCCATGGAGAAAGGAGTTGCTTATGTCCATCTGATGTAGCTCCCACCTGTGCTGGGCAACCAAACCAATAACACCCGGCTAGTGGAGAACCGGCCAACCGGAGCAAAGATCTGGTCATAGCCGACCCCAGGGACCTGAGCACACCCCTTGGCCATAAAACATGCTTTGTACTTGTCGAGGGATCTGTTTGGCTTCAACCTGCATCGGAGGACCCACTTGGCGCAGATGGCCTTTTGGCTGGGGGAAAGGTCGACAAGTTCATACACCTGATGCTATGGGATGGTCGCAAGCTCGTCGGCACATACATCCTCCCAATGTGCGGCCTCGGGAGAAGCCCGAGCCTCACATAGGGGGGCTGAGTCCTCTGGGCATACTGTGGGGTGGACAGGAAGGGCGTGCGCGTCTCGAGCCCTACGTCGCATGCACGTGAGCATGGCCGTGATAGCATGTCGGTGCTCTTGATGGAGCATGGTGTAGCCTAGTGCCGAGCCCGGTTGGAGATCTACAATGACAGCCAAAGTGGCCTAGCCAAGGACCTTGGTGTGAAGGTCCCCACTCACGAATCTGGGAGTGGGTCTGCCGGGAGGCAAGGACCCTTGTGGGGCGACAGGGGGTTGTGATGCAAAGGGGCATGAGGTGGTGGCCTTTGTGCTCACTAATAGTCTGGGTCAAAGGCTCCCGTTCGGGCCACGTATGTAACGTGGTCGAGTGGGAGGTGGAGGAGAGAGAGCGGATGGGGGTGAGTCGATCGGTGTCTCGCGCGCGTCCTGGAGCAGCGACTCTGCAGACGGTCCCGCCTCGGAGGAGACAGCTTACGCAGACGGGGCTGGTAGACCGGAGGGGCTACCGGTCGCAAACTGGGCGGCCGGCCCGGAGAGGCTAGCAGACACGGACGGGGCGGTCGGCCGAAAGGGGCCAGCGGACGCAGACGGGGCGGCTGGCCAAGAGGGGTTAGAAGATATGTATGGGGCGGCTGGCCGGGAGGGGCGAGCAGATGCAGACGGTACGGCTGGCTTGGAGGGGCTAGCACATACGGATGGGGCGTCAGCCCGGAGGGACCAGTGGACGCAGACAGGGTGGTTGGCCATGAGGGACTCGGAGACACGAACGGGACGGCTGGCCCGGAGGGGCCAGCGGACGCAAACGGGGTAGCTGTCCTGGAGTGGCTAGCAGACACGCACAGGGAGGCCATCCCGGAGAGGCCAGCAGATGCAGACTGGGGTGCCGGCCTGGAGGGACCAACGGGTGCAGGCAATGTGTCGCGGGGGAGTGGTAGGACAAAGGACAGACTCACCACTCCCTCACACGATAGAAGGACATCGACAAGCTAGAGCAAACGAGGTCACGAGGAAACAACTCCTCAAAGAAGAGGGCATTTTGAGACTCGACGATGTAGTACCGGGATGGATCTCAAAAGCGCTAGGCTTTTGACTGACACAAGACACCAAGGAAGGTGCAGGGTCGTCCGTAAGGGGCGAGCTTTCCGTCCTGCTACATTGCGGGCAACCACACAATGGTCACGCAGCCCCATACGCCAGCTGGGCGGAGTTCGGCTTGCTTGCCAAACCAGTGCTAGTATGGCGTGGACTGGCGGGGAAGGGGATCATGGGCCATTTGGCCCCAGACCCACGTCATGTAGGCCATGGATTCAAAATGGAAACCATCAGAGAGACGGGATTTCACCCACATGGTATGCACGGCATCAGGCATGGTGCAGTTCCACCGCTTGCGGACGCCGTTATGGACGGGTGTGTGAGGTGCCGATGTCTCATAACGGATCCCGTGGGAGGCAAGGAAGGTCGTGGTCTCCCCTATATACTCACCGCTTTGATGAGAGTGAAAGCGGTGAAGGGGGAGATCGCACTCACGTTCCGCACAAACGAGCTAGTCCGGAATGATGGGAGCAACATCGTTGTACAGCCGAAGGCAGAAGATCCAACGGTAGCGGGAGAAGTCGTTGGTGAGGGTGAGGACATAGCATCCGTGCTCCTTGACAGAATCTATGGGAAGAGGGTCCATGACATTAGAGTGGACCAAGTCTAGAGGGACGGACGCACGGGAGGCGGACAGGGGGTAAGTCGAGCGGTGCATCTTTCCCTATGCGCAGTCAATGCACTCAATGGGACATGGCAAGGGGAAGGAGGTGGAGTCAAGGCCTGTGGCCGGCTGGGTGCGGAGCATACTGTCCATGGCGGTCGAGTGGATTTGGAGGAGGAGGCTTATGGCGGTGGAGGAGGCTAGTGTGCTACGGAGAGAGCACATTGGTCACAAACACGTGACAAGTGTCGGCCAACGGGGGAGACAGACGAGGGACGTGCCACAGGTTGCCACAAGCTGTGGCGTGCAGGACGACACGATCGGACGGACACAGCGATATAATGCCAACGCCACGAGAGTGCAAGATGTCCATGCTCATGCGATCGAGGGCACTGACAGACAGGAGGCTGAGCTCAAGACCGGGGACGAAGAGGACATCAGTCACGAAGACGTCCCAAGCGGGACCACGTAAAAAAACAACACCGACGCCGCGGACAAGGAACACCTGGCCAGAACCTGATCCAAAACCACATAAATCGGCAACGGGATCAAGGACAGTAAAGGCCTCACGCGAGGCCATCATGTGATGCGTGGCCCCGGAGTCAATGATCTAGTTCTCAGCCGGATCATGGACAAGTGTCACCAAGTCGCTAACCGACACAAGGCAGCAGGCAGATGAACACGTTGGACGAGGGTACAAACTGAAACTACCAGTCATCTAGCCAGGCGACATCATCACGAAGAGGAGTAGGAGGGGAGGGCACGGGAGATGATGGGATGGACGAGGGTGTTCAACACGACCACAGCTGACTATTTCATACAAGGTAGGGCAAGGGAGCAGGCGGTGACAGAACTCGCACTTCCATGGGGAGGAGGGCGAGGCAGTCCGAGCTGGAGCGTGATGAAGTGCTCCAACTGGCGCTCACGGGTGGATAATCCAACGGATTAGACCAACTACGGCGTGACCCCGCCTAAGCCTAGGAGGGAGTAGGGATGCACCGATGATGAAAGGAGGAGTACCGACTGCTACGGATGGTGTTGTTGCAGGGCTCGTGATAGTAGGGGAGGTGCGACTGTCAGAGGGATGGAGCTGTCAAGTGAGGTGGATGCATCAGGGGCACCAAGAGCCACGACAGCAGCGGCGAGATGGAACTTGTGCTGGCAACACATGGTGGCGATGACACGCGTCTTTTCCATCAGGAGAGGACACATATACCAACCGTGTCTTGACTGGCCATAGTTGTGGCAGACCGAGCCGCCACCACTGAACGCGGTCGACTGTTGCTGTTGGCCCTTACCCTTTTTGTCCTTGCGCTTCTTCTTCCCTGGTGATGAGGAGCTAGAGGACGCAGCTGTTGCGGGGGCGGCCACGACCACGGAGCTAATGGCAGGAGAGGCGAGGGCCTCTGTGTGGTGGATGAGGGAATCCTGAAGAGCCTCCTCTACCTGGAGGATTTTTTGTATGCCGAGGGCATGAGGGTGCCCTGGGCTGCCATCGCGGTGAGGACGTCCTGGGTATAGTGGACCAAAACGTCAACGAACACATCTATTGCACCGTGCTTGATGGTCAGGAGCGCGGCCAGAGGGAGTGGAGCAGCTTCTCCTAGGCAGCGGAGGATGTCCTCAGCCAGCAACCAGTAGGAGGTGATTGTTTCAGTCTCTCCCATGTGCAGGGAGTTGAACTCCTTGAGCGGACGGGTTTTCTCCGCTTTTCCAGAATAGGCCATAGGGGCACGTGAGGATGTGCCACGCTGCTGCGGGGTCGGGAAGGCCACCACTGGTGAAGTCACCCAGGAAGAGTTCGATGGCAAGGCGTGTAACCGGAAGGGCGATCGGGACAAGGGCGCGTGCAGCGCGACCGGCATCATGCAGCTAGTTGGCTTAGGAGGAATCTTACAGGAGGGTGTAGTAGAGCCACAGACCCTTGCCTTACGCCAAGATTCTGCACCTATGCTCCTAGCTTTGCAACTGCTCGCCGGCCTAGAGTAGCGTGGCCGGGGTCTTGAAGTCCTTTGGCCTGCGGCCGGCACCCAGAGTGGGCCCAAGGACTAATGTCACCGTCTACCGTTGGCATTGGGTCTGTTGTTGCGCCAAGTAATGCATGGTCACACAAACAAAAAGACTGGCATGCCGAGGAGGAAGGAAGGGAGGTGGGAAACTTGCATCGGTTTATGGCATTGGCGGTTGGAGTGCTGCAAGTTGTTGCGTCAGTGCGGCAAGCTGCTAGCGAATAGCGGCCAGGGGATCTGGCGAGCCGACGAGAACGCCCGAGGGTTGCTACTGCTACTTTTGCTGCTACTACTACTACTGTTATGGCTATTGCTGCTACTGTTGTGGCTGCTGCAACTACAACAATTGCTGCTATTGCTAGTGCTACAGCTGATGCTACTACTTCTGTTAGTGATGGTGCTACTACTACTTCTACTACTACTGGTGTTGTTGTTTTTGCTGCTGTGGCTATAACATGGGTTGCTATTACAACTACTACTATGGCTGCACGTGGTGTTGCACTAGCTGCTGCTACAACAGTTGCACTTGCTTCTACTGTTGGTGCAACTATTGCAACTAGTCAAGAAAACGGGGACCAGTGGGTCCTCCAACAGAGGAGGACCCCTACTTGCCAAGGCTTCCAACCATGATGGAGTTTTGTTTTGTTTGTTTGTCTTTTCTTTCATCTTCTTTGTCTTTCTTTCCTTTTTGTTTTTCATTTCATTGAGTGTTGACATCAGTAATGACATCATCAGTGAAGACAGCTAATGACGGCTACCGTCAGCACCGGCTCGCACGTTCTGATGTCAGCAACGAGGCGATGTTGACGCTGTTGCCGTCGCGTTGTTTCTGCTGCTATTACCACTGCTATTGTGTTGCCGTTGTTGCTGTTGCTGTTACACCACCGCTGCTACTGTTGCTACTGCGATTGTCCCTACTATTGTCACTGCCGCGGCTGATGTTACGGCTACTGCTACTGCTATAGCTGCAAGCGGCTGCTGTCCTACTCTTGCGGTTGCAGCTACTGTGGCTTCTACGATTCCTGCCACTGCCATTGTTGTTGTTGCTGCGGCTGTGATTATCACGGCTGCGTGCGGCTGCTACACTGCTGTTACTACGGCTACGGTTGTGGTGCAATGGCTAGTGTGGCTACTGCCGCAGCGGCCCAGCTGTGCTGTTGTTGTAATCATAGTTGTGGCTTACTATAGTTGCCCCGGCACCTGTAGCCACACTATAACTCCTGCTGCAGGTACTACATCGGTTGCTGTTGCGAATACTACGACTGCGCTGTTGTTGTTGCCGCTACTGCGGTGCTAGTGCTGCTCTTACCACAAAACAGAAGTAGAGGAGAGACAAAGGAGGGGAGGAAAACGGAATTTTGTTGTCTGTGGCGCCGTCACCACGTGCGTTGGTGCCGTCACGGTGTTGCCCATCAGTTTGCCGGCCGTGAATCCGCAAACGCTACTGCCGTCATAGGGTCAGCACCACAGAACAACATTTTGGTACCATTCTTGTGCGTCGGGAGCGTTTGATAACGCCTCCCGGTGGATCAACTCTACCAAAAAACAAATTGAGAGAGCTTCCCCTGCATCGGCCCGTTTCTAGGACCGCCGGCGTAGATGAGGACCTCTACGCCTCACTCCTGCTCAGATTTGCTGCTTCTGTTGCGCTCTGGATCTTGTATCAAGTTGGAATCTATTTTAGAGAGTCTTCTTAGGGCTGCAGCACAGTTGGAGTAGGCATGGCCCCATGCTCGTTGCTTTGCACTGCTACCCCCTCCAGCTACTCTGAGACCTGTGAGATGAAATCTGTGCACTGAGGAGTTAGCGCCAGAAAGAATGACAGATAAGAGAATGAATGAATGATTAGCAACTGAGAATGAGAGCAACTGAGAGACCCCTCACACAACTAGGCCTAGCTCAGCTCTGTATAGTTTGTTACTCAGCTCACCAACCAATCACGAAATCCCTAATCTCCTAGCAAGATGAGTTTTCTCAGTGAGCCCTGCCAGGCAGCCGACGACCCCAAACCCAGGAATGGCCCAGTTTTTTTTCCCGAAAAAGACTTGACCATACCAAAATACCCATGTTGCCAATGCAGTCGTGTGGTCTGAATTATCCAGGAAAATAGCAGTAAGAAGTTATGGCTGCCTAAACCCAGCCAACGTCTAGGCTAAAATGACACCGGTCACAAAAGTGTCCGAATAACCAAAAACTCGGACCCTAGGCAGGACATGATGCTGCAAGTGCAACCGTGTAGTCGGATCTAGCACAGGATGCGTGCAGGCAGCATCTGCAATGGCAGTGACCGCCAGCAACGTGACTGCTGAGGAGGCTTGCCAATTGAGTTGAGCACGTCATGCATCTGAGGGAAGAGGCTCCAGAAAACTATGTGCAGACCTTAGCATGCATCGGCTCCACCGGAAGACACTCCAAGAGCATCGCATCTCATCGTCAGTCATCTACAGCCCGATGTACACAAGTCAGGAGGACACAATAAAGCACAACAAGAGATGCACAAAAAAACACCGATGTCACCCCTCCTCTTGTTCAAGTGGAATAGGACACCAAGTACGTCAGCAAGGACATCCTCGGCCATTGACGACGAGGCAAAACAACAGAATATCTTGTCAAGTGGCACGGCTATGACGTTGCGCTCAACAGATGGAAACCGTATGACAACCTCTAAGACGTTGATCACCTAATCGATGGCTATAACCATCTTCTCCGGGCCACATCTGTACGTGCGCCAGGACGTCGCGGCTAAAGGGGGGAAGTGTTTCATACCCAACGTACACGATTCCCTCGTCTTTTTGAGTGGACATTTCTGTTGTCATACAAATAGCCCATCACATCGCAAGATCGCAATATTGACTCTGACGGCCGTGGACAAACCGGCCAACTGCCCCCACTTCTAGTGAATCTTCTTGAACCTTCTTACAGTTGCAACCACTCTCCCGAACTTACAACAGAAGTATCACGGTCTTTCGGTCGACTCCTCGACACACGGAGACGAATCTGAGTTTATATAGATGCATCTCGCATCTTCACCGTCGATTTGGCCATTGGCCACTCACACCTTTATGCCCTCTTGTCTTCCCCCCATGTTCACACATGTACAGGTTAAATGACAATGGCTTCAACTGGGGAGGCGTCATGCGAGCCCACCATGATTGGTGCCTCTGGCGTCATGAAGTGACTCCTGGACCCAGGAGTGTCCTCTGGCACATGCATGGCCATTGCATGACTTTCTATCTTTGTTGCAGTAGATGCTACGGTGTTTGAACATTCTCACTGTCGGGCCTTGCATCATGCTTGCTTATGAGTGCTTTGGGAGAGTTGCATATTTCTTGGGTGCTGATCCTTAGGGGGCCACCGTGCCGGTTTTAACCAGCACTGGTGTGTAGCCGCCCTCGGTTTAAAACCGAGTGGTCGGGCTTGACCACAGGGTGGTGGCATGGCTCACCCAAGCGTGATTCTTGTTGTGGGTGCTTGCTAACCGGTTCTAGCTATCCCGGTCCCCCTCACTCTAAATATCTCATGTTAACTCAACTCTAAGGCAAGCGACTTTACCGCGTCCATGGCGTGCCTTGTGCAATGGTATCTCCTCTTGCCATGACACACACACTTGTCTTAGGAAGATACCTAGCAACTACTGGTATCAAAGCCATGGGGTTCTCCCCCTACGGCTCATTGCTCCTGGTCTCGTGACCCGCTCGCCAAAGGCTCAACGCCATTGGCGGGCTTGCGGCAGTCTCACCGCTTAGCGCTACAGACGTTCTGTCATCCGTGCAGCATCATCACCCACCACCGATGTGGCACACAACAGTCTACGCCCGCCTTATGCCTTTAATTTAGGGGTTGCACCTTGTGACCATTCACACTGTGGACAGCCATCCATCTCTCAGCTTCTCACAACATCTTCCCATCCACTCCATTCTGCCTTCTCCACAGGTGGGCCTGAAATTCTCTTTTTGGCGCCCCACCATATCACAGCACTCTCCGAGTGCTTGGCCATCATTTTACGTGCTGTGAGCTCCTTGCTGTTCTCCTAGCAACACCTTATTGCTGCTGCTTGTCACCTCTATGCTCAGAGCACTCTCCTCCAACTCCCTCTGTTGTCTTACAGCGGTACTTCACTACTCAACACTTCCGTGCCCATGCATCCTCTCCTCACAGCACCAAGCGGCAGCCACATCTCTTGGCTGTACTCTCAACCATAGCAGCAGTCACACACAATTCACCACCACTTGATCATCCACCAGACGAGGAGCTGGACTCCCCTCCGAAAGCCGCACGCCATGCAAATCACGGATGGGAGCATCCAAGCTTCCTCGACCCACCTCCACCTACCGACGACAACACTCTGATGTGGGCCCGTATGCTAGAGAGTTCCTACTGGAGCAACAACATCGGCGTAGGAGCCGAACGAGAGGAAGAGGAGATTGATTGGCACATGTATACGATGGACGACCTTCCTCTGTCTCACCCTCATCTCTCTAACATGCACCCTCCTCACGATCCACAGCCGTCAAACCTTGCTTCTGCTTCTGATCCCGCTCTTGCTTCATCTCCTACAGCATCTGAGTCAGCTGAGGCATCTACGACTCGTGAGGTGCCCAGAGTGATACCCGACCTCCGAGTTCACACTGACTCCATCGGCCTGGCGGGAGCCATTCTTGATACAGCTGCAAGTACCGCAACAACCTTTGCAGCCAGTGCTCGTGCGTGTAGAGCCCCTACATAGAAAGCGGTGGGTCGCGCAGCCGAAGCCTACACGCACTCAGCAGCATCTCTCACACTGCTTGCCCCTGCAACCGCCAACATAGTGACACAAGCCACGGCAACAGCAGCCTTTGTTGCTACTGCAGCATCTTCTGTCGCCGATTCAACGGCAGCCGCTGTTGGTTCCATTCGCTTATCCATTGTAACCGGATTCTTGACTCCGACTTGTGCTCCTTGTGAGCTCACCCCTCACGTGACTACAGGTGTCCTCGTTGTGTCAGCGTTAGCAGCAGTGGCGGGAGCCACTGTCACAGGTCTTCTCTGCCTCACAGTGGCAGTCCCTGGGTGGGTGGTAATGGTCTTCTCCTCGGCAGGTGCAGTGGTGCCCCTTCTCTTCGCATTGCTGCCTCGCCATCAGATCGGTGAGCACTCTCTCCCACTTCACATTGCTCATTCAGTTTCATCTCCACTGCCTACTCTCTCTCACCATACCAGGACCACAAGAGACAATAGAGGCCTTGCAACCTGTCCTTAGTGAGGTCCAAGCAACTCTTCGCGAGGCTGAGGATGACATGCAACAGGGACGTGAAGCACAGAAAGAGTTAGCTGCCACAGTAGCAGCACCAGTCATAGAACAATTTCAAACAATCCTAGGCCTTGCTGTTGTTCTTCCTACTGAGGACTCTGCATCTGCTGAATCCTCTGTTCCTCCTAGTGGAAGTGTTCCCAACTCATCTTCCCCCACTCTCTCAATGGCTGCTCTTGCTCGGGTCCTTCTAGCGAGGCAGAAGGACTGCAAGAAACCACCATCGCAGTACACCCCCAAGCTCACCTTCACCTCATGGAAAACACGCTTCAGTGCGTGGGCCCAAGGCAAACTCTTATGGCAGTATTACTCTCCCCCAAAGCCACCTTTTGTTCCTCAGCCAGCTGAGGTTGCCCGGGTCGTACGCGAGCTCATCAATGCGGGGCCCAAAAGCCTTATTGACAACATAGGTACGTACAATGCCGACCCTACATGTGGCACATCTGCTGACCATGTAGGTGCCTATGCCCTCATTCGTCGCCGCAAGAATGTAACTAGACATGCTGCCAATAATGCTTTGACTCTGCACTTTAAGACACTGTGGATGAGGGTAGATGAGACTGTGGATGATTATTGGACACGCAGTCTACGCCTACTGCGTGACCTTGGCAAAGCAGCTCCTGGTCCTCTATCCGCTTGTTTGTCCATTGATGTTGGCCTCATCCCTAAGCTCTCTTATCTCTACTTTCACGTCTCCTAGATAGAGATCGAGCACCTTCTGCTACTCTTGTCACTGAGGACAATCTGCTAGGCATTGGACCCCTCTATGACTTCACTGTTTCGCGCCACACCGATTTGTAGAACAGTCTGTAAAACAAGCGCATGCATCGCACCGCCCTCGCTACAGTCACCACCTCCCCATCCTCCTCATTTGATGTCACCTCCTCGTCATCGTCCCTCTCTTCTTCTGTCGCAACTCACTCCACTCAGGCTACTTCTCGAAGAGGGGGTGGCGGGTCTGGTCGTGGGGGTGGCCGTGGTGGTAAAGGGCGCGGGGGTGGCCAGGGTGGCGAGCCCTCCTCCGGCTTTTTCACCAGCACCAACATCACCAGTTGGAACTACAACGCCAGTGGTCACTCAGCGCCCAAATGCCCTGCTCCTCGTGATGACATTCGCCTGACATCCTCCATGCGCACCCATTGGGGACGCACAGGTGTGACTTCATCCTCAGCCGCGGCAGCAATGACAGTCTCATCTTCCCCATCCTTGTCCTCTGCCTCCGCGCTCACCACCACCTCTGCTCCCCTTCAACCATCACCATCACCTACCACTCCTTGGGACTGGATCCTTCCTCCTTCCGGCCCTCTGTACCATGATCCTCATCTTCCCACTACGTCGCACCCTCTTGGACGCGTGACGATGGTCATGTCTCTGACTGCTCCTCCAATCGCTCCTCCGACCGCTCCTCTTATCATCGTGACGAGGAGCGCATTCTTGAGCATCGTCCGGCGCAGCTCCTTCACCTTCGCTCTGAGGGAGGTGAGCATGTGAGTGGCCAGCGTAGTGTGTCTGTCTGTGAGTCTGACACCATCCTTTGTGGTGCTGCGTCTGGGGGTGTTTAGGGGGCCTTACTTGATGACAATGATTGGATTGAAGAGTGGCAGTCTCACACGTTCCACGCTTGTCTTGGTGAGACCTCCCCTTATCTTGGTGGCACCGTCGCTTTCTATCTCGTGCTTCCCACCACCCGTGCAATCCCTGGCCTCTGGATCACTGACTCGAGATCCACCCATCACATGACCTCCTGTCGCACATCCTTTGTCTCACTCAGACCTGTCGGCTTTGTTCGGTCCGGCCAACCTCTCCCTGTTCACGGTGTTGGTGTCATTCTTTTTGTCGGCCGTGGCAGCACTGTCTTCCTCCCCGAAGTGATGTGTGTTCCTGACCTTGAAGTCAGTCTGGTCTCTGTGACTACCCTTGACGACTAGGGTATGGACTTCTTGTCCAGCCGCGGCCTCGCCTCTATCTCTTTGTGCTCTTTCAGCCGCGTTGTTCTTCGTGGAGTACGCTGTGACCGCCTGTTTTTCGTTCCTCTCTCCTTGCCCTCGACTCCCGCTGCCTTTTCCTTTGTCCATGTCGCACCCTCTTTGTCTCTTGTCGATGCTGATCTCTTGCATCATCAGCTATGTCACATTCATACTGCCGCCATCCAGCGACTCCTCCGCCTTCGGCCTACTGCAGGCCTTAATCCAGTCACCTTTGCACCTCCCTGTTCCTCGATCTGTCTTGACTGTACCAGTGGCCAAATGCATCGTTCCCCGTTCTCCACAGCTGAGTCCACATCCTCTCATCCTCTTGACCTCGTCCATGCTAACGTCATGGGCCGGTTGCCCCACGACTTCCTTGGTGGTCTCGGCCGCTACGTGCTCTACTCGACAGATGACTTCTTTCGGTACCGTTGGGCCTTTGCTCTGTGCCACAAGTGTGATGTCACAGATGAAATTGAGACCTGGCTTCCTCAAGCTGAGCGTGTCTGTCTTTGTCCCTTGCGTGTGTTCGCAATGACATAGGTGGTGAGTTTTTCCCTCCCACCTCTCGTTTCCTTGAGTCACGTGGTGTCCGTCTTGAGTCGTCTGCTCTCTATACTCCGTAGAAGAATAGTGTGTCTGAGCGCTGGAATCGCACGCTTGCTAACGGAGTGCGTGCCCTTCTCTCCACCTCTGGTCAGTCTCTATTGTTTGCCTTTGAGGCCATGTCCTACATGACGTGGGTGTAGAACCGAGTTCCCCATGGTCCTCTCCCTCACACTATCACCACGTTTGAACAACGCGATGGTAAGTTGTCTCCTTGTGGTCGCTTGTGCGTGTTCCTTGGTGTCTCGCCGTTTTCCACGGCTTGGTGGTTCCGGAATCCCTCCCGCAATCGTGTCATTGAGTCTCGTGACGCGCTCTTCTTCAAACATTTGTTTCAGCGTGACACTCCTTGCTTTTGCGGGACCCTCTCTCCGTCTTCTCAGGGTGGGGGTGGCACTCTTCCCTCTGGGGTGTCTAGTCTCCCCTCCGTGCGTCACTCGATACCCCTTGTCTCCTCAGCCCCCTTGGAGCCCTTTGGCTACTCCATCCCAACATCCTCGTCTGGCTCCTTGCCGTCGAAGTCCACAGCCCCCTTTGTGTCTCCTTCCTCCCCTGAGTCTTCGTCCTCTGAATCCCCTGAACCCATTGCCTTGTCCACTGCCTCGGATTCTCCCACGCTCCTTGTGCCTCCTGGCCTCTCTGAACACTCTGCGGCCCCTGTCTCTCCGTCTCTTCCTGCCTCTCTGCACTCGCGCTCCCCAACGCCATCTCCTCTGTAATCCTCGCTCGTCCAGTCGGTTCCACCTGTCTCACCCTACACGCATGGCGGGCGTCTCACGGCACTCCCTTCTTCCTCTCGCCCTGTTGTTTCAGGTGACCCTGGCCTCCATGCTCTAGGGCTTGCAACCTCTACCTTGTCAACGGGTGTCTCCGTCGTGCATCCTAGCACTACCCTTGGCTACTCCCTCTTTGAACAAGAGTTCCACTCAGCTCTCTCTTCGTCCGTAACTGGGTATGTTGCCTCATGCTTTGCTTCCGCTGGTCTCTCTCCCCTTCCGCTTGAACCTTTGACTGTTCAGGCGGCTCACACGGCCACTGACTCTCCTTTGTGGGAACAAGCTATGAAGGACAAGCTTGACGCGCTGTCTGAGCATGGTGTGTATGAGCTCGTGGATCTTCCACTTTGTCGCAAAGCTATCGCAGCCAAGGGGATCTGCCATCGTAAATTGAACCCTGACAACACTGTTGAATGGTACAAGGCTCTTTTCACTACAAAGGGGTTCTCCCAAATCCCTGGGGTTGACTTTGACGATACGTTCGCCCTAGTCGGTCGCTACACAACTGCCATTGCACTGCTCAGCCTAGTTTCTCAACATGAGTTGGAGGTAGAGCACATGGACATCAATAATGCATTCTTGCATGGCAGATTCGATGAGGAAATCTACATGATGTAGCCGCCCGAGTTCTTTGATGGGAGTAACCATGTGTTGCGTCTGCGTAAAGCCCTCTACAGCCTCAAGCAGTCCCCGCGTTGCTGGTACCAGAGATCACAATGACCTTGGAGAAGGGAGGCTTCCAGAAGAGTCTCATGGACCCTGCTCTGTTTCTCAGTGCCTCCACCAAACCTCTTGTTGCCATCCTGGTCTATGTTGATGATCTCCTTATTGCATCCCCTGACGCTGCGTCAGTGGCAGCTACAAAGTTCCTACTTCAATTAGCATACAAAATGAAGGACCTTGGTCCGGCCCATGTCTTTCTGGGCATGGAACTTGAGCAAAATCACACACGTCGCACCATGCACGTTCACAAAGCTGCATATGTTTCAAGCTTGGGGGAGCGTTGTACTCCGCTCCTTGCTGCTCTCCCCACAGCTTCCACGCCATAGACCTCCTCGACTCAGTCACTTCTGAAGTCCTTGGACCTATCAATACTACGGGAGATAGTTGACGCGACTGACTCTCCAGGTTATTGGTTTTCTGATCTACCTTGCTACCACTACACGTGCTGATGTTGCCTTTATCGTGAACTTCCTATTTCAATTCTCTCAGTGTCCCTGTGAGCGACATCTTGAGGGTGCATTGCGAGTAGTGCGGTATGCACTTTCCTCGCCTCGTGTCGGTCTGTACTTTTGTGCCAAACCCTCCGTTGTGGTTGACGGCTTCACAGACTGTTACTAGGCTCTGATGTACGCAACAAAACACGGTACAACTTCATGATTGGTGGAATCGTCTTTTCCTAGAAAAGTGGCAAACTAGGGTGTGTTGCTTGCAGCATAGCCAAGGCTGAGTATGTTACTCTTGGTGCGGGCGCTTGTGAAGTTGTCTGGCTGTGTCCTCTATTGTAGCATTTGTGTATCCCCATCCGTTGCATCACCTTGCATTGTGACAATCAAATCCCAAAGGCTATTGCAGAAAACAGTGGCATGCATCATTCTCGCACCAAGCACTGAGAATTTTCCTAGAACACTCCTAACCACTTGCCACGACACTAGGCGTCAGCGCCAGGTCAGCGTGTAACAACAGTCACCAGTTAGAGACAAAACTGCAAGGGTCTGGGTAGGGACACGAACAGAGTGTCAGGAAACTCAAACTGAATATAATTGCAGAGAGAGAATAACAACTGAGCAACAATCAGCCTAAATAGTTGCTGGCCGCCTAGAGTCGCTAGGGGCGGCGGTACATTCTTACCCGCTCAAACTGGCCTAAAAACACAGTTTTAGCCGTAACTCACTGCTCAGGTGTCAAAATCACCCGCTGTCTGCACAAAAACGTGCAGAACGATGAGCTCTATGCAACGGCTCCACGCAAGGTGGGTTTGCATCATCCAAACACAAATAGCAAGTAAAACAAGGAAATAGGCCCAAATGCCCTGTCCACCGAGAAAACTCTAGAGCACTCGGAACTGCACTAAGAGCACCCATAAATTTACGAGTGCAGTACCGAGACATCAACATGTGCTTTCCACGACAGGAAGCACACACAAAGTTGCAGGTCTCCTCATCGCACCGGTACAGGCTGCCGGGTGCGTGGGTCTCGACCACCGAGAAAACTCCAACAACGGCAGACCAGCCAGTCGGGCTGTAGAGACGCATCATCTGCGTCACAACTGTCATGACGTAGCTCCTGGATAAGTCTGTGGATGATCCGGAGGCCCGTCGGGTCGTCACGATCTCCAATGCGGCCACCGCTCACCATCAGCTCCGGGTGCACCCGTAGCTGCCACGACTGTGGCTCGTGACGGGTGGAAGCCACACATACCAACAAGCACATCAATGTTGAGCATCACTTTGTTCGCGACTACATTGCCGTCGGCATTGTCCAAGTTGCTTCGGTGGACACTCGTTCTCAAAGAGCTGACTTTCTGACCAAGGCCCTTAGTCGGAATGTTTCCAAAAGTGTACATCATGCTGTTGGTCTCATCCGTCCCCATAACCAAGGTTGAGTTACATGTTGTATCTCTGGTGTTCTATTCATCATATCTTGATGTCATCTCCATGTGTGTGGCGTTATTTGCCTGCAGGTCATGGGGGAGTGTTGAAGTTCGTTGGCCACTCACACCTGTATGCCCTCTTGTCTCCCCCCCATGCACACACACGTACAGATTAAATGACGATGGCTTCACCTGGGGATGTGTCATGCAAGCCCACCATGATTGGTGCCTCTGGCGTCATGAAGCGACTGCTCGACCCCGGAGTGTCCTTTAGCACATGCATGGCCATTTTCTGAATTTCTATCTTTGTTACGGTACATGCTAGGATTTTCGTATATTCTCATTGCAGAGCCCTACATCATGCTTGCTTATGAGAGCTTTGGGGAGTTGCATATTTCTCGGGAGCTCATCCTTAGGGGGCCACCGTGCCGGTTTTGGCTAGCACTCGTGAGTAGCCGTCCTCGGTCTAACATCGAGGGGTCGGGCTTGACCCCCGGGTGGCGGCATGGCTCACCCAAGCGTGATGCTCGGTGTGGGTGCGTGCTAACCGGTTCGAACTCTCCCGCTCCCCTTCACTCTATCTCTTGTTAACTCAACTCTAAGGCAAGAAACTTTACCACGTCCATGGCGTGCCTCGTGCTTTGGTGTCCTCTCTCCCCATGTCACACACACTTCTCTAAGGAAGTTACCTAGCAAGTACTCAAAGACCCCCGATTTCTCAACGGACCTTCTCGAATCATAACACTTAGCACGCAACTCTGCACGCATCGGTCGACAATCAACCCAACCACCTTGACTATGCCTTAGTCGTAACTCGACGCTTGTATATAAACATGTATATATCTTTTATGTATATCTTATACATATATGTTATGTCTCTCTCTCTCTCTCTCTCTCT
>SZWC01005800.1:28950-42502 GCA_023375785.1 Penium margaritaceum | reverse complement strand
GATAGAGAGAGAGAGAGAGAGAGAGAGAGAGAGAGAGAGAGAGAGAGAGAGAGAGGCGAGCGAGAGATATACCAGGAAAGAGATAGATAGAGACATATGTGAAGAGATAGATGCATCAATGTTTATATGGATAGACAAGTATATAGATGAATACATCAATCTCAATCAACAAAATGTAGTTTTCAAAGGTGACACAACAAGTTACAAGTTATCCACGAGAGTGCAATGAGAAGAAACAAAAGCCATCAAAACACAAACACAAGTGTGTGATCTAAAACATGGGCCTAAACTCTGAATCTCTAACGTGACAAGCTCATCTTATCAATGTACTCCCGCTCCACAAAACAAAGATTTGCAACTGATGGTCCCTCATCCCTTCCATGAATCACTTTATGTCATAGTGATATTTTGGATAAGATAAGTGTCAGCCACTCGCTACACTGCCTATGACATAGACATGTACATACATACATACATGCATACATAGGTACATGCATTCATACATATAAACAGATACATGGAGATAGATGGATGAAAATATGGATGAAACTCATTTTCTGGAATGTGAGCTAGAGCTCACATTCCAGCTACATGTAAGAAGACAAGTTCATAGTTCTCCACGAGAGTGTAAACAATTTCAACGGAAGCCACCATAACACAGGCACATACCATGGTCTGAAAAATGGACCTAGATTGTGAATCGACCACAGGACAAGCTCATCCCACACCTCAACTCTAACTGTATAAAGAGCATATCTGCCTGGAAAGGTCCCTTATCCTTTGTATAAAGCACTCTCCATGCCTATGCGGTGCCTTGTCTAGAGTGGTGTCGGTTGCTTGCTTCTTGGACCACTACCATCGCTATTATGCATGTGCCAACTGGAGGGATACTACCATGTGCTGGTTGAGGTGGGCACACGATGAAATCACCACCCCCACAACACCTCCTTCTTGAGACGGTCTTTATTGGGTCACTTCCGTCGAAGTCCACAATACCCTACTAAGGCCTTGCAAGAAGGCCTCCATGGTATCCATTGCACGGATGACAAAATCCATTTGATCGCGCTCTACCTAGCATCAATAACATTCATACTTTGTCTCCTTTAACCTCATTACATCCTCTAATGCTACTCTTGGCTGCTACACCAACGCCTTTTGTAGGAATGGCCGCTACAGATATGCGATGACCACGTCCATTACGAGCATATGACCTACAGGTGGGCCAAACCATGTGATATTCAGGTACCCCTCAATTAGGAATTTTGCATGCTCAATGGTAACCTCGTCCATCCCACTCTCTTATACCACAGGTGCCAATTCTCTCATCACTACATCATGGAACGCCTTAATGTCCATTCCTTAGACATGGAAAGCAACATGTTGTGGCGCGTATGGGTATATAGGACTCCTCTCAACACACGTTTACACCAGGATTTGGCAAAGGTGTGCAATCGATAGCCCAAGGAGAGCCGTGCATGCCACTACATAGTATTCTTATGCCAAGTACCGTTGCTTTGTGACACACTAGGGGTGTACCAATCTTAAGTCGTGGCACACCCTTGGACGACCGCTATCCGCTATCCACACCCTTTACGGGAGCACCTCCTCCCCTTCCAACGTTGCTGCCACCATCGTTTTGAGGTCCCCAAGTTGCCACTCGTGTGTTGTGTCACACAAGTCCAAAAAGAGACGCTTGAGGCTCCCTTGACTATGTTTGGGAACCTCTAGAGTGCCCACTCTCACACATATACAAAGCTCCCCTCATCTATGGTCTCTAAATGTACACGAGTGTACAGATAAATGAATTGATGAATACATAGATAACAAGATAGATACATGGATGTATGGATAGGCGGATAGATAATAGGTAGATTAATAGATGGATATATAGATTCATAGATATCTGGATAAGTAGATGAATGGATAGGTAGATAACTCATTATTGTTTTTTGTTCATTGCTTTCTACATGTGTTACAAGTTCCAAGTTCTCCACTAAGAGGAATTATTAAAAACAAAAGTCACCAAAGAATTAGCACACAATTCATTGTCTAATAAAGAGACCTGATTTCCTGATTACCTACATAACAAGCTCATCTTGTGAAACTACCCCCGCCCCACAAAGCACGAACCCACTACCGACGGCCCGTCGTCCCTTGTGTATAACACTCTCCATGCTCTAGCGATGTCCTGGTCAAGAGAAGTCTTAGGAGCCCACTCCGTGGCCTGTCATTATGGTCGCAATGCTGATGTGTGAAGCTAGGCTACTTTTATGCGCTGGTTGAGGAGGGCATGCAAAAAAATTGCCACCCACTGAGGACTTGTCTATAGGGCCTATCTCTGCAAAATTGCCTCTGGTGATATCCACAACACCTGGCTGTCGCCTTGCGGGAGGGACCCTAAGGTCTCCATCATAGAGAACATAAACTCCATGTAATCATCTTATTCCTTGTCACCATCCATATGTCCTCTCCTTTGCCCTCACTACATCTTCCAATGCCACTTTTGGCCGCTCTTGTGACGTCCTCTGTAGCCTTAGTCGCTACGAATCTACGATGGCCATGTGCATCACAAGCATCTCACTTGTGGCTGGGTCAAAACATGTAATGTGGAGGCGCCCCTCTGGTAGCAATCTTTTTTGCTCAACTATCACCCCACCCATCCCATTCTTGAATGCCACTACTACCAACTCTCTCATCACTGCATCATCGACCGCCTTCGTAATCCCTCTCTAAACACAGTGAGGGGTGTGTTCTGGTGAATATGGATGTGTAGGGCTCTTGTTTGCACACATGCTCACTAGCATGTGGCATAGGTGTAATACTAGTAGATAAAGGTGGTACTTGCAAGACACTCTCCGATCTTCTAGTTCCATGTATGGTGAGTCGGTGATGAACCTAGGATGTGTTAATGGCCAGTCTTGGTCTCACTCCTCTTGGCTTGCTGTATGTAGCTGTAACTCTGGGATCACTTCCTTCCCTCCCAACACCCTTGTTACTATCAATAAAAGCTCTTAAGGTTTTCGCTGAAGAATTGTGCCACAAAAGTCTTGGAATAGGCTCTTGGAGCTCCCCAACCCACACACCACATATTTTTTAACCTTCACCTTAATTCAATATGGGAACCCTTGTAATGCCCTCTATTTGAGAACTAGAAACATCCCCCTCATCCATGGTCTCTTCCCTCCTCCTTTGATGTCTCCAATCTCTTCTGGCCCTCATGGATGGAGGACACATCTCACTTCATGCCCGGTCTGGAGTCGGGTAGATACAAATTTGAAGAGGATGAGGTTCCACGCCTTTGCCCAGTTCAGTTTGTCTAGTCAAATTGGAAGCCGCGCTCGTCGCTGAACATGGGCCATTTCTTGCTACTCCCAACTCCCCTACACCTCATCAAGTTGCATTAATCGCCCCACCTTTTAGTCAAACCGCTACAATCGAGTGGTCCACCACTTCAAGGGGATAAACAGATGAAAACATAGAATGATGTATAGATTGATCTCATTCAATGAACTATGAGTGTTACATGTGACTAAACAAATTGCGAGTTCTGTGTGAGAGTAGTCACTAACAACAAAATGCACAAGAAAAACACGCACTCAGAGTGTTGGCTAAAACATAGACTTGATCTGTAAACTAAAAAAACTGAGAAGCTTAACCTTCTCCTCTAAACCCCCTCCACAAACGATAGCTTTGCCACAAATTGGTTCCTCATCCCTCCTGTATAAAAATCTCCACACATTGGCAATGTCTTGGTTAAGAGAAGTGTCAAGGACACGCTCCGTGGGTTGCTGTTGCATTTTTTGCATGGATGTACTATAGGATCGATAGATGTTGCAAAAACCAAGTGAGACATGCACAGTGCAATGGCATCCATGTATACGTAGCGACATAGGCCAACAAGGCCAATTCTATAGTAGACTGTTATTGAGGAAGCAGGGAAACTCTCTTTAGCTTTAGCTCCTACGTATAGAGCTACTTGAGTGCTTAACATGGATAAGGTGTCTACTACATATCATTGCAAACCAAGTATTGAGTCTGATTTTGCTCTTTTCTGGTGTTCGCTTCGCGACAGTGGTGCCGTCACGTGCTGGCGGTGGTGCGGTCCGGTACTGTGCAATGGTCATGCTGGCATTATCTTTGCTTTTTCTTCCTTTGTTTATTATATGAATAGCTCCTTTTGCAGACTACCACATAATTGATTCAGTTACATCATTTATGTGACAGTCGTCCATTGTGGATCTGTCATCCAATGGTGTGTCGAGTCTTGATGTAGATATGTCGATCCCATAGTTCCCCCCCATGTGCCTTTTGCGATCTTCCCCCTGAAGTTGACTTGACTGGTGGGTTGGTTACCTTTCCTTCAGTTTTGTTCAATGTACCACGTCACTTTCTTTCTGGAGCTGTGCTCAGTCTTCCACACCAAGAGCCAATTGGCGAGATCAAGTGTAGTACTAGAGATATAGCATGATCCTGATCACTAAAGATATCGATTATAGGTACAATTGAATGGGCAGGGGAGGCATGGGCTTTGTCTGCTCCCTTGACCCAATGTAAGCACGGTTGGGTAGGGTAGGCATTGAAGTGTCAGGGGAGATAGTGGCCCTCTTCCCTGGCCCTCCTACTATGCCAATTTAGAGCAAAAGATAACCTTGACGCTTTTCTGAACATTTGTACTCTTATGCTCCAATATCGGCAATGAAACAAGAAGAAAAGAGATAAACAAAAAAGGATGTGGATGTGTAGCAAGTCCCCCCTTGTATGTGTATAATGGATCTTTTCATGTTTTGCTTATTCTGTTTAAGCATTGTGGCCTTCATTCTTCACCCTCAGTTCAGTCCTCACATTGGGGGATAAGGGCATCACTTTGCACTTCCTCCCTCACTGTTCTTCTTTTTGTTCCCCCCTTTCCCCTTTTGATCATTCGCTTGTGAATAACTACATGTCATCACAAAGAAATTGATCTTGGTGCTTTGGCTAGCAGCTCAAATAGGGTGTAGTGTTGTGGATCAACTCATGACAAGGCCCATGCTAGTGCAAAGTGCATCATGCTAGCGGTGGATAAGGGGCATTGTGAACACGTGTACAAGTTACTCTTTTGTACCAACTTGCTACAATCGTACCTCTCCCTCTACTTTTGCATCTTGCATGTAATGATATTGTTTCTTCACGTGTTTGGTACATTTGTGGAGGACTGGGTCCTCATTGAGGGAAATGGTTTCCTCATTTGTGTAAAAACTGAAAGTGGGTTCCATTTGATCAATGCCAAGTTCTTCAAACAACATTTGAAGCCAAACGTCCTTTCTTGTTGCTTCACTCGCTGCAATGTACTTGGCCTTAGTTGAAGATAATGCCACAACAAACTGTTTGCATGATGTCCAACTCATAAGGCTGCCACACAACATGAACACATAAACTAACATAGACTTGCTGGTGCTCTTGTCACCAGATAGATCAGCGTTATAGAAGTGAATGAGACAAAAAGCCTTGTGGAGAGTACTTAATGTTTTGTTAGGAATTGCACTTCAGATGTTTGATGCATTGCTTGGCACAAGTCACATGATCTTTTTTCAGATTCTTGCAGCCTTGACTTAGTAGCCCTACTACGTACAAAAGGTCTCGGCGGGTTCCCACTCGTGCATACATCAAAAACCGTACAAGGATGGGTTAGAGTTTGTCATTTCTTGGTTGAGCAAGAACATTATTGGTTACAGGTTTGGTCAAACTGTGATCCACTACCAGTGGTGTGCTTTTTCTGTGGGGCTGACTGAAGTCAAACTTCTTGGCCATGAAAGAGATGTAGGTTCTTTAAGATACGGTTACTATGGAGGGGCTTTTAGTGTGATGAATCTCAATCCCAAGGTAGAAGCAGAACGACCCCATATAGTTCATTTCAAACTTGGCAGAAAGCACTTGTTTGAAAGCAAAGATGTCGTTCAGGGAGCGCCCAAAAAGAATTCAATTGTTGACATAAAGGATGATTCCAAGCATGTGGAGACCTTCCTTTCATTAGACGGACTGATCACTGTGCATTGGACGTAGGCCTTTACTGAGGTAAAACTCATGGATGCATTTATTCTATTGACAAGGGGCTTGCTTGAGGCGTTAGAGAGATGTTGGCCCAAACAAACCTTGCAGTCCCCCCCTCCCAAATCCACAAATCCCTTAAGTTGAGACATGTACACCTTTTCTTCCAAATGACCATGGAAAAAGCACACTTGAAATTCATCTGATGGAGAAACCACTGTTCTTGAGTAGCAAGAGCTAGAACAATGCAGATAGAAGAATGTTTAGCAACATGAGTAAAGGTGTGAGTGTAGTTGACCCCTTGAATTTGGCTTAAGCCGAGAGCAATAAGGCGTGCCTTATATCGGTCAATGGCATCCAAGTTATCAAGAATTTGTCTTAAAAATCCATTTACATGTGACAATGGGTAGCCAAGAGGTGGATCAACAAGATCCCAGATGCTTTGCTTCAAAATTTTCCCAAACATTCCCAGGGCAGGCGCATGCCATTGTGTTACATCAGGACGAGACATGGTCTCTTTGTAGCTGACGGGGTCCACAACCTAGATGACAAAAGCCTCATCAAGGGATGGATAAAAAGTGGAGACTGACACAAGAGATTGGGGCCACACCTTCAAGCTTGGATAAACAAAGACAGTGATGAGAGCCTAAAGACAAGCAACACGAGAGAAGCATCTGAGTGGTGCTAAGGGATCCCAAGTGTGAGGGTAATTTTGGTTGGACTTATAGGAGCAATATGAAGTGGAGGTGGCGACGGAGGTGGAGGTGGAGGTGATGATGAAGAAGGTGTATGCAAATCAGCCACAGGAAGAATTGTGGGGAGAACACAAGCATGGTAATTATGGCCATGGTTAATTGGGTGTTATGGAGGCAGTTTGAATTATGAGACTTGGGAGATAACGTTGAGAGAAGGAGCCGCAAGAGAGCAAGCAGTGCAGTCGCGGTGACTTTCATCAAAAGTGGCCCTATATCTGCAAACAATTTGCCAAACTATGGGTCGTATAGATGATAGGATTGGCTAGCGCCATCATGGCCCACCATGATTCCTTTCTTGGTATGGGAGCCTAGCTTGTCACGAGCAGCCTGGGCCACCCATGCGTATGAAGTACTGCCAAACACTCTGAGATGCCCAAGCTTGGACTTGCAGTCTTTCTCTAATTCATACGATGTGCTTCAAGTCCGAAGGCGCTTACACAGTATGCGGTTGAGAAGATAACCTGTAGTGTTAACGGCTTTTATCCTAAATCCTATGGGCAAGCCAGCAGTGTGCTACATAGAGCGTGCCTTTTCCAGTAGAGTCTGATTCAGTGTTTGCGCCATGCCGTCTTGCTCTGGAGTATAGGGAACAGTGCACTAATGCCACATTCCTTTTTTTAATAGAAGATATTGAGAGTCTTGTTGAAAGATTTGCCACCTTTGTCTGAATGGACCCCCTTAGTCGTTAATCTAATTCATTCTTGACCATCTTGATCCATGTGATGATATGGTCTATAGTATTGGATTTTGGGCGCATGAAACACAGCCACATGCACTGAGAGAAATCATTCAGGAGCACGACAAAGTAATGTTTCGTAGAGATGGAGGCATTCTGGATGCAGCATAAGTCCATGTACACGAGTTGAAGCTTCGTAGTGGCTCATATCTCGGAGTGGACTAGGAATGGTTCTTGAGCTTGTTTGCTAGCATGGCAGCCTTTATAGCTGATGTTTGTTGGTTTGCGTAGATTTCTTGGCAAGGACTCAACCAATGCTGAATTGTACATTCCACTAAATGTCGCTGCGCTATCTCTTTTGAAGTGCTGGAAGTAGAGCCACGGGCTGCCAAGGCAACTTCTGTGGTGTTGTCATCAGGTTCTATGCCATGGGTGGGCAAAATGGTGAGATTGCCCTTTCTTTGGTGTCGGCAACAATCATGCCTCCTTTCACATAGATACGAGAGCCGTGATTGGCATCAAAGGCACCCAATAGCCTTGGTTGTTCAGACTATTCATCGATAGTAAGTTGGCTGCAAGTTTTGGGACAAAGAGAACGTCGGAGAAAATGCGCAATGTAGTTTTCCCTTATGAAGAAATGGATACGTGCATTGTCCCAGAGCAAATGACCAAGATGATGCGTCCATCACCCAGACAGACTGGTTTGGGAGTTTTGAACTCTTTGTAGTCAACAAATTAGGCTCATTTGTATTTCATGTGCTTGGTAGCTTCAGAGTCAAGGATTCAACGAGGATCCTAGCCACCTATAAGAAGACACCGCAATTGTGCTAAGAGCAATCTCTTTGAGAATGAAGTGTGTTGCATGTCAAGTTTAACATGAAATCGTTGATGAGGACTAGTTTGTAGCTCTTCAGGTGCTTGAATGAAGTTGATGGTAGTGCTTTTTGTGGCATTTCTCTAGTGATCAGTGGCTTTGATTTGGTGCATGAGTTGGCTCTAGCCGTGAGCCATGTGCACCATCATCTGTTTTAGGTTGCTCAAATAACTTTAATAAACTCAAATGCCCTCAAGCCTTGCTCTAAGTAGAGCATTCTGCATTCAAGATCTTTCCAGTCTTGGTTTATCACAGCAACAATTCAAGCGACCAAGTTGTTGGCTATTCCAACACTTGACGTCTTTGAAGCCTGTGCTTCCAGGTGCTCTAGGATAAATGTTGTTGTTGTGGCTAGGGGGGCATTGAAAATTATGCCGAGAAGAGCAGTTGGGAAAACGAGAACCACCAGATCCTCCTTGGCCATATCGTTTAATGCAAGGGGGCTCATTGTGATGTTGATTCCCCATCGTGGCAGCCAGGGCACCTTCCATGCCTTTAGGAGTTTTGATGTTTTTTTCTTCTTCGATAAGGAGGGATTCACAAGCACGCTCAAGTGTGAATTCATATGCTCTAATAGCTACCACTGGTGCTGCTGGTGTTGCTTGTGTTGCTCGTGCTCCTTGTGGTCCCATCTGTGCGGCTACTACATCTAGCACTCGTACGAGTGTGACAGCTTAAGGGGACTAAAGTCTTGTGTGGAATGTAGCTCTTTGCACTTGAAATGCCAAAAGTTGCTCAACAGCGGAATCATTTGTGTTTGGTATGTTAGAAAACAGTCGTAAAACAACCACCTTCTCTGACAAGGCTTGTCAGAGATATATAGATCGATAGACAGATAGATAGATTGACAAATAGATAGATAGATAGATACATAGATAGATAGATAGATAGAAAGATAGATAAATACATAGATAGATAGATAGATAGATAGATAGATTGATAGATAGATAGATAGATAGATAGATAGGTAGATAGATAGATAGATAGATAGATAGATAGATACATAGATAGATAGATAGACAGATAGATAGATAGATAGATAGATAGATAGATAGATAGATAGATAGATAGATAGATAGATAGATAGATAGATAGATAAATAGGTAGATAGATAGATAGGTAGGTAGATAGACAGAAGTATAGATTTATAGATAGATAGGTAGATAGACAGATAGATAGATACATAGATAGATAAAAAAATAGATAGATAGATAGATAGATAGATAGATAGATAGATAGATAGATAGATTGATAGATAGATAAATAGATACATAGATAGATAGATAGATAGATAGATAGATAGATAGATGGATGGATGGATAAATAGATAGATAGATAGATTGATAGATAGATAGATAGATAGATAGATAGATAGATAGATAGATAGATAGATAGATAGATAGATAGATAGATAGATAGATAGATAGATACATAGATACATAGATAGATAGATAGAAAGACAGATGAATAGATGAATAGATAGATAGATAGATAGATAGATAGATAGATAGATGGATAGATAGATGAATACATACATAGGTAGATAGATAGAGAAGTGGATAGATAGGTAGATAGGTAGATACAAAAAGAAATTGTTAGATACATGTATAGGTAGATAAAGTTTTAGATGTATAGATAAATAAACAATGGTATACACAGATAGATATATATAGAGAGATAGATAGATAGATGTATGGATACATAGATAGAGAGATAGATAGATGGATGGATAGATAGATAGATAGATAGATAGATAGATAGATAGATAGATAGATAGATAGATAGATAGATAGATAGATAGATAGATAGATAGATAGATAGATAGATAAATAGATAGATAGATAGATGATAGAAAGATAGAGAGATAGATAGATAGATAGATAGATAGATAGATAGATAGATAGATAGATAGATAGATAGATAGATAGATAGATAGATAGATAGATAGATAGATAGATAAATAGATAGATAGATAGATGATAGAAAGATAGAGAGATAGATAGATATACATGGATAGATAGATAGATAGATAGATAGATAGATAGATAGATAGAAAGATAGATAGATAAAGAGATTGATGGATTGATAGATAAATCGGGCGTATCCAACCATCACGTTTCGCTGACGCAATGAGCTTGCTTGGTGCAAATAAGCCACGAGCTCTCGGGTGGAGTCGTCCTAGGCATAGAGAGGTGAGTAAGTGTGCCAACAACCTCGTGAGCTGTTGATCCCCCACCATGACCATTCAAAGATGGTCCAATGTTAGGCCTGACGGCAGTGCCGTTGTGGCCTTGTTGCTGTCTAGCAGGACCCTCCGCACTCCATCTCCCTCGAGGAACCCCGTACAAGCTTGCCTAACTGCCTCTACTACCCAACTGGTGTCTGCCGCTCTTTTGTCGGGTGCTTTTCTTGTAGCTACGCTAGTGCCTCTCATCCGGGCGGTGCAAAAAGGGTACTGTCCAAGGCATCGCATGCCTTTGACGTGTTCCTTTGATGAAACTTAGTCACCACCCTCTGTAATCATTGCTCCTTCACCTCCTCCTCTCTGTGACGCATGCGCCGTGGTGGTGGTGCGCAACCTGCAGGTCGAGCATGCGCGACGGCCTCTCTCCATTAACTCCTCCCACTGTCCTTGGAGGAACTGGGTCGCTAGTGATCTCACCCAATCCGTGTCTGAGCACCCCCGATGCTGTCGGCGCGTCTTGAGGTTGAGACTTGGCATCGCCTGCAGTAGCATGGGCCTTACAACATCCATGGGATGGGATGTGCACCTCACCAATGGGACTACCATTGCAGCCCAAACTAATTCCAATGCGCCTGATGGAACTTGCGAGAAGATAAAGGGGGGGAGTACAGTCGGCCCCACTCCAGCCCCTCTGCGCACCGCCTCAACCGCTCTTAGCGTTGGCCTCTGCTCTGCTCCCCACCTGTGTAAGACCCCAACCGTTGTTGTTGCTTGCCTCTGCCTGTGGTGCCCTGGTGGCTGTCTCCCCTACCTCTTTGGGCACCCCCTGGTGCTGCCACCGACGGTGACGGTCCTCCCTTCCCCACGTTTATGCCCTCCTGAGGTCCTCCGCCAGGCCCTCTTGTCGCACCCATCGCCACTCTTCTCACCCAAGACTGGTCTCTGGTGGTCTCTCTCTCTAGCTGTCTTGCCAATATTGCTCCTCCACCCCCAGTTCCCGGTCCGACGACCTCTGGCTGTTGTTGTTGTCCCATGTCCCTCTTTGCCATCAGACCATCTCGTCACTCTCGGTCTCGACCGTAGCCGTCCCGTCCCATTGCTCCCCTCTCTCCCCTCCTCTCTGGTGGTGTCAAGGGGAAAAATTCTTGGACAAACCATCTTGCCTCTTTGTTAAGTCTTCTCTCGTGCCCCCTTGATCCCTAGGTCCATGGTCATCGTCACGCCCCTCCCGTGGTCTCCTCGGGGAATCTTCGTCTCCCCATGGATGTCCTCCTCCACCAGCTCCTTCATCTCGTTGCTCCCCTCACAGCCAATCTCCCGGGGAGGAGGATTCCCCCTCTTGGCTCTGCTCCCTCTCATAGTGGGCTCGCTTGCATTGGGCATGCTGTCCTCATACTCGCCGTACCTGACGCACCTCTTGTTGTGCCGTGCGTCACTCCTGAATCCTTCATGGCTTGGCCTGCCAACCCTCCATCCCAAGGATCTGCTCCAGGTCCGCCAGGCCTACTCCTAATGCCTGTCGCCCTGCCATCCACTTCCGGCGCTCACTAGCGTCCTTGTCTCGATCCCCCCTCCATATGGTGAGTCCCATCGCACAAATCTGCTGTCCCCTCTTGCATCCGTTGCTGAATGGCCTGGAGCGTCGACCTCAAGCAGTAGCCCCGATGGCGGTAGCCCCAATTTCCACTCATCGATCGCTTGATTTTTCTTGTGAATCCACATCCCATCCAAGGGAACTTCTATGGTAGTCCGTATCGTGAAAGCATTCCTCCGCTCTCTATCCCCTGTGTTCCCACAATGTCGTCCCTAGTCCTGCCTGTAGTGCTTGTTGCCTGTGCTGGCCTCTTTCCCTCCTTTGTGTGTTGTTGTCGATCCACCCCATGAGTGTGTATCGGAGCTGCTTTGCAGGTTATCTCATTAGGTGAGGGTTGTGATCCCTCCTCTTGCTCCGGAATCTCTCCCCCTCCCTATGCTGCAACGCCCATCCCTGATGTGCCCGGTGGCACTCGATCTGACTCATGATCACCTGCCTCCTTCCGCCTCGTAGCAGTCATTGCTCCCTCCCCTGGACCCAGAGCTTCCTTGTCTTCCTCAGCCTTCCTACGTCCACGCCGTCTCCTCGCCCTCATCTTCACTTTTTGTGCCCTTGCCGTCCTGTCCTTTGTCATGATCAGCCCTTCGACCCCCTTTGTCGTCCATGGTATTCTGTTAGGTGTTGGTAATGTGTCCCCCTTTGGTGGGCGGACCCTCGCACCCTCTTCCTCTTGCCTCTCCTCTCCGGTCCCCTCCTCTTCCTCTCCTTTTTCTTCCTCTTCCTCTCCCTTCTCCCCCTCCTCCTCTTCACCCATTATCTCTCCCTGCTCCCCCCTCTGTCTTCTCCCGTCATCTCCCTCCACCTTGTCAACTCTTCCTTTTGATTCGCTTGCTCCGACGGCCCTCCTTCCCTCCTCCGCTCCCCCCACTCCCTTGGGTGCTATGGTCCCTAGCACTAGGGACCTTTTCGTTTGTCTCCTTGCCTGCATCCTCCTCCTCCCCTCCTCTCCCCTTGGTTGATTGCGGTGCATCTCCCTCGTATCGTGTCTCCATGGGCCCCGTCCACATTTCCTTACGTGTCTGCGCAGTTCAAATCACCAACCCCTTCCCATCTGCTGCCTCGACCATCTCCACATCCTCTTATTTTGCTCGGCCCCGTTCCTCTAATTCCACTATTCTGTTCTCCAAATCCTGACTCATGTGGTGAGTTCTTTGAGATAGCGCCCATTGCGCAGTCAGCGCCCCGGTGAGTTCGCTGAGTTCTATCTGTTGTTGGTTAATCACACCTAATGCCGCATCAAGTAACGTCTCACATCCCCTTACAGCCTCCCGTTGCGCTTACTCGTCCTCCTCCGGTCCTGCTCCCTATCTATCCTATCTTTATAGATAGGTACATAGATAGATAGATAGATAAACAGATAGATAGATAGATAGATAGATAGATAGATAGATAGATAGATAGATAGATAGATAGGTAGATAGATAGATAGATAGATAGATAGATA
>SZWC01005800.1:0-21092 GCA_023375785.1 Penium margaritaceum | reverse complement strand
GAGAGAGAGAGAGAGAGAGAGAGAGAGAGAGAGAAAGAGAGAGAGAGAGAGAGAGAGAGAGAGAGAGAGAGAGAGAGAATGAGAGAGAGAGAGAGATAGAGATAAAGACATGGATGGAGACAAACGAGAGGTGTATATGGAGAGGGGGATAGGGAGAATTGAAATGGACTGAGATGGAATGGTAGAGATTGGTTATGGTCCAAAGATAAATGAGGGTCTAATTAAAATAATGTTACGTAAAATGCATGATAACTGTAGTTGTTTTTTCTAAAACCTTTACACGTATTGTTACCCATAATCAACAAAATGTACACGTACAACAACTTATGAGGTTTCAAAAGAGAAATGTTCTGATTTGGTTGCGATTGTATTCCCTTAGAGGTTTCATGAAAAACACATCATGAATAGAAGCAGATGTTTAGTTACTTTTTCTTAAGCACATTTTAATATGAAGTTTTGAGATATGATGCTGATATGATATTTTTCAATTTCATAAAATAAATTCCGACATTTCATTTGCTTGATCATAGTTGGAAACATGTAGTGCCTATGATGAAAAATTTGCAACATTGAGATTCAAAATCATAAGCCTCCTACGTGATGTATATGTTTTTTCGGAGTTTGATTGATGGATGATACCAAAATTGTTAGGTTTTCTCAATTGTTGTTTCTCCATTCGGTTTTTTATCAAGACATTTTTGATATGATGATGTATGAATGAAATCTAGTAGATCCTTGAGACATTTCCACCATGTGAGGACTGGTTGGACAAGGTGACGACCTCCAGTTAAGGCCTTGTTACTAACCCGTTGGATTCATCATATAAGTTCATTATAACATGGCCCGTTAAGCATTCATAAATGTTTGTTTTGTTTTAGAATAAATGATCGTTTTTTCATATCAGAGTTAACGTTGAAAATGAGTACAAAAAATGATATGGTTAAGTAATTCTTCAATGATGTAGCGTGCATGTTCATTATATGAAGCACTCTTCACACTTAAGGATTTTGTACTTGGAATAAGTAACATAAGCTACTTAAACTATTCATTAGAATATGACATCTATTGAATTTTTGAACATGTTGGATGAAGGAATCCTATGACTTTATATCTTTCTAAGACCAAAATGATTACCACATCACGTCCTTTTAGTGTACCATGATCATGATTCATGAATGGTTTGTCATAAAATACCATTTTAGTTGAAACCTGTAGGTACAATTCGGAAAACCCATGAATATGATGATGTTATCATTTATACAAAATGATTGTTCTTTTTCCATTTTATATCATGTCATGATATCCTAATTTGAAGAAGGGATTGGATTTTCTTCTTAGAAGGATTGCATTTCATCTTTATCTATTTGAATATTTCTATGTCCTTAGTATCCAAGAATTTTGGTTTATGATTTGTAAGAAACTCCAATTCACAAAACTAAGTGGGGAGTTTTTCTTAGGTTTAGAAATTGTTTGTTTTATCATACAAAGAATTTTGCCATTATTAATAACTTCATGACCAGTGTGCTAATGATGTTTCTCAAAACTACACATCGAAGTTGGTAATTACCATTATCATTCTCCTTTGAAAAATGATAATGCAATGAATTATGCAAGAATACTTTGAAAATTGAGTAGTTGACACTCAAAACCGGTCTCTCATGACATGTGCCTTTGAGTTTATCATTCATGGCTTGTCATTCCATTTTTGCATTATTGTTTTGAGCAACATCAAAGGAATATGAGATTCTTTGTTACCGAATTTCACGCAATAGTTTAACTTTGAGTTCCATGCAAGATAGACCTAGATTATGTTTGTAAGGCTGTATAGTAACATTTTTTTCAGGTTATGTGATTGCTGAAGATTATGTTCAACATCGCGCCAAACTATGCAATATGCACCATGGAGAATTCATGTCTTTTTTTCAAATCAATGAAATTTCACAAAGTGACAATGAATTCCTCATTCTAAGGGGTGTATAAATGACTCATCGGAATTAAATGAGGACCACAAATTTATTACGTCAGAATGATCACTTCTTCGATGTGTTGAGTTTTATTGCCGTGTAAAATCTAAGAAATGATATACATTTATATGTTTAGTTTGAAAATAGGTATGTACTAGAAAAGGATGATTTTGCAGAATGCAGAGTTATTCTTTATGTGTCATGAGTCTTGAATTGTCATGGTTGATTCATGGAATGGTTGAGGAAATGATTATGGCATCATGAAACCATGGAAGTGTGAAAAATGATTTGACCCACCATGGTAGACAGATCAACCATGCAAATCCGTCCAAAAAAAAAAATCATCTATGTCATGAGCATTCTTACTTGTTGACGTGAACAACTTTTTCACTTACACAGTGCATATGTTGTGGGGTTGTAGCCATTTTTTTGTTTATGACATTCATCCAACTAGTCTTTGGTAACAAAGGGGACTACTACAATGTCCATCTTACAATGCAAATGCTCTTTTTTGAAAGATGAAATGTTACATTAAACACATTAAAGTTCAATTGGTTGTGCTTTATGTGATGTTTCCGTATGTTTCCAAAATCCCATGTAACCTTTTCTTTAGTCTGCAGTTTTCAAAGTCTCTTTTGTCCATGGATAGTTTATGAAGTACTTTGGTATGCATTTATGTTGAGGAAGAAAATCTTCCTCGTGCTTTGTTTTGGTTGAAATGTGTCCTAATTGTTGGATATACACTAACCATTTAGGTATCATCGCTATTGCTAACACCGGTAGTTAAAATTCTCATCTCTGTTATTTTCCTTGTTAAAATACGTCATGGTGTCTTCGATTGCACATCAGTTCATTACTCACCTTTCACCACTATTACTGAGCCATCATGTTGGTGATTATAGTGTATTCATATTCTTTTCCTTTCCTTTGTGTAGCGATAACGTCCGTTGACCTTGTGCTAAGTGGATAAAAAATCAAAATTTCCTTAATCAATGACATCATAAAACCTTTCATTTTTTGTGAATAGGAATGAATCATTGAAGGAATTGATTGGTGTTCTCCATTGAGCATTTGTTATCTTTGTGAAAAACCTTGAATATTGTGTAATCTGTTGCATTTAAATCTTGGTGACAAGTGGAATTTCCATAGGTAAAAGTGAATTAACTTACATCACAATAATGTGAATGTTTTCATGTAGCCTTTGTAGCCAAATGATGAAGGTTTGATCAATTAAGGGATGTATGGATCTTAACATTGTTTCTTTCCACACATTCCTCAACAACTGTTATGGCTTATGGAGTCGTAAAGTGTCTTATCAGTTTTTGCAAGCCATGTACAAGATTCACAATAGTGAAAATCGTGATGACTTTTATCTAAGAAAAAAATTTCCGTTTGCTCTTTTTTTCATAGTGTTTACTGAGTTCTTAGTCTTTTGATGTGCATGGTTTCTGAGAAGTTTTATAAAATAAAACATACATTAGCATAGATTCAATGTTCAGCATCAGTTATAATCTTGGTAAAGATATTCATCCATTTGGAGTTTATGGTAAATGTTGTCCATGATTTGAGAAGTTTAAAATGACTCTTTACAATAATACGTGAAATGAAGATGGTGGAGTTGAATAAATGGAAAAGTAATGTCTTAAAATATTTTTTTCCGGTAATTCCTTACAGAGTACTTCACTAATTACTAATTTCACCATAGCTGAGTCTTGCATAATCACACAATTTCAGTTTTTTTAAATGTCAGCTCACTTGAAAAAAACGTTCAACCATACACCATGCTGAAATGACATGAAGTGTACCATTGGAGACCCAATCAACTCCATGAAACCTAATTCATGTAGAACCAAATCAAAGTATAAATCTTTCTTGAAGTTGGTGTTGTTAAAGTTAGTGTAAGAATGACTCGCCACAAGATAGAAACTTCCAAAATGAGTGAGGTTATTACAATGAGGCTTGTGGGTGGAATCAATCAAACTATGCCACTGTTGTACTTGACACTTGAGTAAAGAGTGTGATTTGAATCCCCACCAAAGAAGATTCACTTGAAACGAAGGCAAATGGGATGGAATTTTCCTTCGGCGATCGAAAACACCAAGAAAAAAAAACAAATGCCCACTTTGAATTTTAGGCAATTGAGTCAATTTCTGGATAGTAAACTATAAACCTCCCATTTTTGTTACTTAAAAGTTGAAGTTATGAGTAATATAATCAAGTAATGTTTTGGTGCTTCATACAATTCTATTCCATGTGTCAGAAATAATTCAGTGTCTTCATTTTTTAGCATTATGTTAATCATAACTACCACAAAGGAAAATCAACTAGGAAGTAATTTCAATACATTGAGATCGATTACATGTTTTGAGATCAAATTTTCGTCCACTTGGACTAAAGATCATTAAATGTGTGTGATTGAGACTATGATAAAGCAGTTGCTTTTTTCTTGAAAAAACTCTCTTTCAAAACAATGTTTGGATTTCATCCTTTCTTGTGAAACTCATAAAGAAGGCATAAGGTGCTATGTTTTGATAAGTTTCATTCTTTTTGTACATGTGGGAACTTTACCTTTCATGTTTGCATTGAAAGAATTGGTGGCAAGGTTTTCTATGTAACCAATCTTTATGTTTTACTTCTTTTAGAAACTTTGTGATTGAAAAACATCATGGGATGTTCTGAACATTGTGTCATGATCGTTGCATGGTTTTACTCCACGTACATTAAATCATGTTCACAAAAAGAAAGAACACTGGTTTCTTATGTATTTGTGGAATGCGTAACAAGGGTTAGTGCTTTTGCTAGTAAGAGCTAGTGATGACTTGCACTGTAGCTTGTAGAATAGCAAGAGAAAGAATTGGGAAGCTTGGATGTAAAACAACCAATCTAGATCAGTACAAACTATATCTGTGGTACATGAATATTGAGCCTCACGAGGGGAAATACCTTCCAAAAACTGATGTGTCATTGTGGTGTGAATATTGACATAATCGTAAGGTTAATCAAAACTTGGGTAACCTCCATGTAAACTCACAAGCCTTGACAAGTTTATGGGGGTCTAGACGGTATCTCCTCAAGATGGTTTGATACCTAAAGTTAGAGGATTCAATGTAGTTCAGTTACTATGTCATTTTAGGATAGATGTTAGCTCTGAGGAGATCCACATTTCATACCTACTATATTGAGATGATGATCATGCAATATTGAAGCTCAGAGGAGGTGGTTGAACTTTTCTTCACCTTGTGCCTTGCTTACGAGGAGCTTCATTCCAAAAGAAATTTATTGAACTTCAAAAGTTGTTTTCAAATCCATTAGTGAGAATTTTTCCCTTAAGGAAGCATTAACAAGTATTCAAGCAAAGCTTCATAAAGAGGTTGATTTCTCTACAAGCTTTCCTCTTAAGATCATTCCTCTTGCCATATAGTTACATTGCTTCCGTAAATCGTGAGCCTCTATAAGCTTGTACATGATTTAGGCATGAAATGGAAGAGCCGAGGTACCATTCATGAGGACAATGATACGTGGTATGCTGCACCCCAATGGTGCGTGATGGTAGCCTAGGTAGCTGAAGGAATCCTTGAAGATACTTTTACAACAGAATTGTTTGTGAGTAGATGCCTTTTTAGAAACCTAGCCATGTGCATTCAAATCCTCTTGGGGATGTTTACACTACATAACATATTCTAGGCCCATGATTTAGCTTCATTTATGGATGTTGCATTTCATATACCACGTGGATTTTGAATTGCGTAACATATGCTTCCTCGAATATGCATTGTGAATTTCACAAGAGTTTGTATAGTAGTATGAATGGAGTGCCATTTTCAGTGCATCTAAGCTTGACATGAACGTGTTAATTAAACGTTTTAATGTTCTGAAGTCTTCTGGATGACATTACACACGGCAAAAGAATGGTTAAGAATGATATGTATGTTTGTCAATTGATTAATGAAGGGTGGGTCCAAAAAAATTCACAAAGATCTCCTCTTACTATAGGCGCCATTTGATGGTTTTGTTACTCATGCAAGTATGTTAGAGGCATATTTATTTTTTATTCCTTCAAGGGTTTTTAAATCCTTTTGAAGGATATTGGGGGAAATTGACTTAATGTACAAGTGGGTAGATTTTTTAGATCCCTTCTTGCCCTCCATGATTATCATCACACTTCTGGTGAGGGGATTAAGGGAATATTGAAATTTCCTCTTGGTTCATCATGTTTGGTTCCCTCACATGTCAAAGTAATGTGAAGAGAGAACTTTAAGCATTCTTTGAGGCTGTTGACCAACTTGATATGTATGAGTTAAGTAGTTTTCTTGTCACAACTCGAGGTCAGTTGCGTACATAGTGAAGAAGAGAGGTACGAACATCTATTCATGTTTTGTTTTGGTTTGTGGGCCCTTTATGTTCTTTAATCGTTTAGAAGACTAATATGGGTGTCATTAAAATTATTCCATAAAAGATCCCCCCCACTCATCATGGTTGAAATTGACATGAAATCTCACACCTCATACAACCCAGCATTGTGCGTTCTTGATTGTGCGGAAAGGGGGGTAACGCCCTTTTGTCTTTCATTGGAGGTTAAGGCCAGATGAGAAAAGTTGAAAGGGTTTGAGGTTATTGTCCAATCCCATTTAATTCTCTAGCCTGCAATAAGAGGGAGAAAGATTGGGTCTTTGTTATTGTTTCCATCAGGGTTTTGTGCGCTTGAATTGTGATTGAGTGGTAAAGGGAAATTTCTCTTCTTTTAAGTCTCTTGCCACCTCAAATAGGTAGAAAGGGATGGTAAATTCCTTTGCTATTGTGGGTAGTCATCCTTCTTTTAGAGGTAAGGATTTAAGGATTATGATCCTTTGGATTTCCCCAATTCATTACATCCCTTGCTTTTGGAAACATGGGGAATGACCCTTCCTTTTGTCTTGATTTGTTAATCTTCTGAAGAGGGAGAAGGGGAACCCAAGTTTTTTGTTGGAGGTAATAAGGGGTTGAAGCTTGCAAAAAATTGCAATTCATATTCTTCTTTATTCTCTTTTTTTGTCCGTGATGCTAAATACTAGGGTTTTGCTATTGGTTACCCAGTGAAAAACGGTATTGATGACATTGCATCTAAACATGTGTTTAGAGTTTTATTGGTCCACACTGAATTAGAAATGCATGTTTAATGTAGAGGTTTCCATAAGATTTCACTTAATTATTTGCAAGTGAAGCATTATTGTGTTATGATAGTTTTTATGAGTAATGGCTTTAAGTTAGATGATGCATGCAAACTCATGAATGTTCTGAATTTGACTTCCATGGTATATTGTGGTAAGAGTTTCTTTAGAAGAATTTAAATTCATAAAAATAGTTTCTTAAGACGAGGCAGGTCGTTCTATCCTTGGATATTGTGGTTAAGAAAAACCCATGCTCAAAGAATGATATTTTTTCTCAGAAAATTTTCTTATAATGTATTTCTTGACTCCATTATTTGAAAGTGGCATTTCCATCTAAGTTAGGATAAAAGAAATGTTTTAGCAACAAGGAATTTCATCATTGTTTTAGTTCTCCATTGTTTTTTGGAATGAAATATGTTTCACCGTGTTTTTTGTAGTGAAGTGGAAGGTGATTTTTTCTCTTTCATTTACACCTTGAAAAACCATTATTGAGTCATTAAATCCATGGTCATATGTTTCAGGTTATCATAATGCTTTATGTTAAACAATTCTTTGCATGTTTCAAGCTCATAGCCTATTCTCATCCCAATCTAACAATTCCTTACTATGATTTCAGTTTTTTTTTCCGTATGGAGATTAGAAGATTCCTTATGGATATCATTGGACATGGTGGATATCATGCCTTACCAGATCTTCAATTTAGACCACCACATATATAGAAGAATTTATTTCTTGCTTTTGCACACGATTCTCATCTTATGACGTAAGATATTCATTCTTTATGTATTCCATGACTTTGTGGACCCTTATCAATTGTTTCATGTGCCGTTTGTTGAATGGAAACGTTTGAAAACAAAACAATTTCTATGGAATATTGTACTTTGTGTTTTCTCATGTTTATTGTCTGTTCAGTTTTTGTCAAAAACTGATCCCTTACAATACATTGAAGAATTTGAAGGAGTATAGTGGAGCATGCCTAAAAACAGTTTCAATTAAAGAAATCACAATATCATTCTACCCTTTCCAAATATTATTGAGCATTTTTCGGAGTTTTGTGATTATCAAAAAGCAAATGCATACATAAGATAGAAAAACAATGTTTTTGAAACTGAATGTACCCTCTTTCTTGGTTTGGACAAGGTTTCTTGAATATGGTGTGATTCCGAAAATAAAGCTTTTCTTCAACCAACCAGTTAGTGAATAAACATGCCTTTAAATTTAGACTCATAGGAGAACATGATATGAAACACGTTCTTAGATTTTTAATGCTCATTTTCCCGTGTTTTTGTACATTAGTTTCATATTTGAATCTTATTGTCATCTTGATTCAAACTCATGGTGAAAAAAACTAGGTTGAAAGGGATGGATTATGTTTTCGGACTATGGTGGAATTTTATTCTGTTGGAGTGGATGTCTTGTATTTCAAACTGATTTTTGGATTCCAATGCCATAGATTGTGTTATGTTTTCAGTCTATTTGTTCTCATCTTTACATAATCAACGTGCTTCTCCGTATGTATAAATACATTTATTCATCTTTCTTCCACGTTTCATATACAGCCAGCCAGAAGTTGTATGGTTATAGTTACAGCCATGTTGAAGATATCTTGTTGGATTTTATTACTTCCACGAAATGATAAAGATGTTATAGAATTCTTAACATTCATGTTTACTTAAGACGCATGATGGATACTTTTTTGTTTCATAATTTTACTAACTTGTCTACAAGTCAAAGAAATTATTAGGTGTACCTTTCTTTTTCAAATAAAAGCTCATGTTAGATGTTGAACATGGCTGTGAGTGTATGGATAAGAATTTGATTTAGCTATGTGTGAAATGCTGAATATTGAAAAGTATGTTCCTTCTGTTTCCTCTCAAGAGAACGTGGATTGCATTGTTAAACATTGTATTGCACCTGGGTGATCGCGTTTCTCGCTATGTACGTAAATCACTCGGGAAACACTAGCAACGTCACGAAATATACTCTTAGACGTCCAAGGATGCAAAATAGTCCACGTCTGAAAAATAATCGAAGTGGATGCTCGAATCCACATCGATTTGAGGGATGACAATGATGGCTCAAATCGCTTGAGCCCTGACAATGATGGAACTGAAGAGTTTCGTCCTTCGTTTTATTGCCTCACCTTAAACGACAACATACTCGATGCATTTCCGGACGCATGTATGAAAAAACCCGCACAAAAGGTTCGCCGTTGGATTTAGGGATTCTCCTCGGGGGTCGACAGATAGGAGAAAATGTTTTGTTATACAATTTGTTTGTCCTCTTGAGCGACGATGACGTTCGTGGATGAACAGGATAGTTAACCTATTTCGTTCGATTGCCTGTCCGGATGAACGAATGTTGACCGCGGGACATAGACTTTATTTTCGAAGTGGCGAGTGCACATTCTCGACCTATCCACGTACTTTGTTGAGGCCGGATTGACGTGGAAAACGTTTTGATTCATTTCCCTTCCCAAATCTTGCTCGATTTCGTTAAGTGGGCTTTGCGATGTGGATAGTTCTTCGGATTGTACGTGTAGTGGTGGAATGACATCTGCTTCAGACTCGAGTTTTGGACACGAGTCTAAAAAGCATCTATTTGACGTTATACCAAGGAGGAGGGAGATGAATTGTTTCTCATTACCATCCAGCCTGGAACTATGTTTAGGCTCCACTAAGTTCCACTGGCCGGATGTTTCCAGACGGTGCCCATGGTGCCAAAACTCAGCTTGCTTTCGACAACGAGTACCGGGTTTCACCACCTGCTCGGATTCGCTTCTTGCCGAGATTTCATCGATGTGCGCATCGACCCGGGAATGCGAGCTGACGATGCTACGGTGGCGGGAGCAGTTGCGCAAGAGGACGGGTTCGTCGCTCGATGCAGAACTGTTTCCGTATACTTCAAAGGCGTATTTCAAAAGTCACAAAAGGTAATCATCTCGATTTGTATACCATGACCCCGTACCAGTAGTCACTGATATTGTCCATGCGTTTTTGGGGACCCATTCATATGCCCCTATTTATACATCCTTCCAACAATCCGTGAGAAATGGTATTCGCGGATCGTACCCGCGACCGTGACTCATTCCGTGTCTGCTTTCGATTATTTCCGTGGCTGGAAAGATGTGATCCTCATCGCGCATTGCTTTTGGTTGACGCTTATCCTCCAGAATGCTAACCTTCAAGCATTACCGTCAGATTATTTCTGGGTGCGCCTAGTCGTGGTTGGACTTCATGGTTGCTCGAGTTCAACCGTAGTCGGAGCTCATGCTGTCCGCGGGGTTTCCGCCTCGATCTCCATCAAGGTACTCCAGGGGGTTCTCAACTTCAGCCCATACGGATGGGTAACCTGCGGTGCTCGTTCAACCAACCTAGCGAGGCCCACAGAGCACACCAATGGATGAACGACATCCGTAAAACAATCCCCATTTTACCCAATCAACGTGGCATGTCTTCAGTTGAAAGCTCGACAACTGTCCGCGGTTGGGAGGAAACCTTTTGGACAAAACTGTAGATAAAAAGCGACAGGCAGTGTGCAACTTGTGGACTTCCGAGGTCCTCCATAGCATTGAGCAACGCCAGTGTCCGGTAGTGTTTAACCATCCAAACTGACTACAACCAGGCGCACCCTCCATGTCGACCCCGTCGTGGTTCAGGATGTCCTCAACGTCTCCTGTCGGTCATTGGTGCAAACAGTGCTAAGCATCACGGTCTCGTCTGGTAAGTCCTAAATATGGCAGCTTCATTAGGGAATGCGGACATCACTATTTGGCACTAGAATGCGGACAGACTTCTTGGATAACAGATTACTCAATTCTTCATTAAGGCTCACGGTTCAATCGTCGGGACTGTCCACATAGGTCCATTTCAGTGCGATCGACGGTCTGAAGTCCTTAGATTGAGAATCTGTAACACAATAAATGTTTCAGCTGTACCTGTATCCGAAAGCGAATCTGCGAACGGTAGAGATGCTACACTGGACTGCTCAACGATATCGATCGCAACCATCGATGGAGCAAATGCGCACGATCTTATTCGGCTGCTGGATACAAGCGCAGCTTAAACTTCTATGCGTATCTTACACTAGCTTTTATTCAATGTAGATCGGAGCTATTCCGACTGACGATAACAACTCTTTGATGAATGACCCCTTACATACATTTTAAACTCGGTCCTGATTGTTGAAGTTCGAACGTCGACAATCAAATTCGCTGTCCGCGACGTTTTCCTACGTTCCTGAAGAATTATGTCCAAAATATCTGTTTTCCCCCAAACCTGTTGCCTTATTGAGGACTTTCCAGTGGCGGCCCACTTCTGTAGGACATGAAAGAGGATGACAGTAGAAAGCCAAAGAGGAGCCATAGATTTACTCCGTTCTGAACATTGAAGGTATTCGCCAACGTCACGGGAGCTTCACAAGTGGTCCGCGGCTAGTGCAATAAACCACGCAAGAAAATGTCAGCATGTGCAAAAGGTCCTGCACTGTTGCTAGATGAGCCAGGTCAAACGGTGAACACAGGAGGCGCGCGCCTCCGCCGACGCGAGCGCCAATGAGAAATAAGCTTCGCTGCCATCCGTGTTCCCCGTGACGGGGAAAAACTTTGGGGAAATGAAGGCGCAGAATGGCAACTCCATACTTCGTTCCACAATCAATCTTTCTCGGCATGACGCGAGTTGCAGTTGGGTGATGAGTTCACTCGTGCGACGAGGATTTCCCGGTTTTTTGTCTAAAAGAAGTAACAGAATCTTTCTCGGCATGACGCGAGTGACGGTTGAAATCAGTCCTCCAGAATCTTCACAAGTGATACATTGAAGGTTTTTTCCCACAGGTCGTACTCAAGTGTGAGATGAATGAATTGGACAACACTGATTGTCCGTGCACTAGACTAAAAAGGATGAGATGTGATTGCGCAGTGCATGTGTTACATTTTTTCTTCTTTCAACATCCTATCAGGAGCTGAAGGATCAAGAGTATGACATAGTTATTGTTTTCCCAAAGGTGGAAGGTGGAAATGAGCGTGCTCAGTTCGAGTTCGACCTATTGTTCCAGCCAAACGCAGTAGAACATTGTAGAACAAATGATGTCCACAAAATACATAAAGAAGCAAGAAATTTTGGGCCCAAGAGTACGATGGACAAGGTGGCTCCATTTTGTGAAAGAAATATGCAGTGAGAAGTTCGGAGCCCTTCCGAAGATGGTGTTACGACATGGAATTTAATGAAGAAAATAGACTCTATTGCTTCACGATTGGGGCACAAAAGGATCACAATGAGGTTAGAAAACATGAATGATGGTTAAATTTGATAGATTTAAAAATCAATAATGTCATCACATCTCTTTGTTAGACAATGAAAGCCTTATATACAAGTAATGAGGGCTCAACACGGTTTCCTCTTACCCCGCTGGAAGCGTGTTACCAATGAACGGTGCAAATAAAATCCTTATGAGTGTAGATTGGTGTGTTACTAGAGATGTCAAGGGAGACAAATTGATCAAATGGGTGTTGCTAGTGATCTCTAATGCTCAAAATAATACATGAAAAAATGATTGAATAAAACAAAAGCCCTCTTCATGAGATGGGCGTAACAAAGCTCAAAATGCAAGAATAACTTAATTGTTTAATCCATCTTGTCATAAATTTCCAAACCTGGAGTAAAATACAAATTCCATTATAAGTAATTGATGATTCTCCTATAACCTACCATTAACAAACTTTTAATACATAACAAGACGTGCATCCACGCAAAGGGATGAAGTTGTGAAATGGGAAGCAAGAAGAAATAAATGTATGTGAATTCACATGATTATCTAAGGAATACCTTGTTGCTATGGCCAGTTTAATGTAAATGCATCTTGTGGTGTATTTTCTCTTCTCTAATGGAACAAAAATTCCTCTCTTTGAAACATGACACAAAATGTTAACTTCCTTACCTCTTCATCATTTTCTATAACATGTGAGGAGTTTATGACCCTTAAAGTTTTAGATTAAGGGTAAGGGTAGTTGCCCAATATCCTCATTCATTTGTCCTCTCCCCAAGATAACCCTTCAAACTCTAGGTAAACGTTTGGATACTAATATGTATTGAACGGAAGGGAAGACCTAAAAGATTTCATGTGACCCTTTCGCTCAAATAGGTTTATGCAACTATCGAGCTCATTTTGTTACCACAAAGGTTGTAATGAAACCACATAGACAATGCTTTTGACTGTCTCCTTGAAATAGCAAAGGAAAAGTGTCTAATTTCCATTGAAGCGACTCAATCCACCGAGTCCACCATGCCTTCAAACTCACTATGTTCCATTTTAACTATGTTCTAGAAGCTTCCTCTAGTTGCAGCCTCTACATCTCAACCTTAAAAAAAAGAAGCAAATTCCTTCTGAAGCACATCTTGTTGGGGCGTACACCTCTTCTAATGCATGCTCATAACACTACAAATAGTCTAGTAAAAGAGTGGCCTTGATTCTTGGTCTCAAGACATGTATGAAGGCCTACATATGACTTACCAAGACCAAACGTCTTTAAATATAACTTAACTTTGTTTGAGTTCGTGATCATCCATCCCTCGAATAATGTAGATATTATAAAAATCATATAGTATTGTATAGAAATCACATTGCCTCTCCACTTTGGTATGAATTCGTATGATCAACATTTAAAAAATCTGTGCATGGTATCTTAGCACACAAAATATATAACACAATGAGGATAATCTTCATGCAACTTTGAAAAAACAGAAGCAAATTAGGATATCCAAAAAATCATGAATGTAATGATGGATGTTCAACGCGTAAAGTTGAAGATTTGGAAAGGAGGGGCCTTATATCACGATGTATGAAAGAGAGTGAATGTCTTTTCACTCAGTTATGAACAATGGTTTAAAAATCTGCTTGATTACCTTTGATTTTAGTTTTGTGCATATGTTTCACATGTATAAAACATCCTTATGGAAGAAAGGAGGATAATAATTTAATGCATAAAACATAATTTTGGATGGGCAAATTAGAAACATAATGTATTGTTGAAAAGTGGAAATGAAAGAAATTATGATGGTCTGTATAAGACAAGGTAATGAAGGTAGAATAAATGGATAGTCATGGAAAGTTAATGCAAACATGACCAGACTACTAACTGAAAAAATTATAATGCAAAATCTTGTTCCTTCTTTTGATAATCAAGAACTATTAAGTGAGCTACAATGCTCATTCATGAAACAACAAGAGGGAAATGTTAAGGATTTTTTATGACATCTTCACATAAAAGATCTATTCATGAAGCTAGATCAGAAGAGTACAAAGTTTTTTACACCTAAAATACTCTATATTTATCTTGCAATGTACCCCGAAAGGAAGCTAAAAGAAAGGGAGTGTATCTGACTCCATGTGAACTGCACTTGGGACATAACATTGTAGCTAAAGGGGTTCAAATTGAGATGTTTGACTATATTTCCTTATCAATTACGTCCTCTTCATGTGAAGCACTGAAAATAGAAGCTATAGAGAAAAAGAATGATGCTTCATGTATGTGAAGACCATCTCCTATGTATAACGCCAAATAATCAAGCAAAAAAAGAATAAATACGTGAATTTCTTTGCATGAAAAGTGTCTAGCATGCACAACTCCAACTGAAGATGTTTTATGAAGATGGAATTGCACATCATTTGATTCATGGTTGATCAATCTAGTTTCATGCAATCATTTGCCTATGAATGCTAGTCCTATATTTGTTTCTCATAATAGAATCTCATGTATGTGCATGAACTTGTTGCATAATTTGTTTCACAACAAACAGGTGTCATTCTTTTTTCTCATGTAATGTTAATTATAATAGGTGAATTCACAACATTGATTCTTAATTTAAACAGAATATTTTAATTTGTTTTTGCAGGCAACACTTTTATGGCCTCTGATTTCTGGCCATGTATAGATGTAAAAGAAAACATGCGATTGAACCTTAAATCAAGTTACAATTCAATTTTTGTAAGATGAAGTACCTTTTTATTCTTAACTTTAAATCAACGAGGGTCGTGAACATCATTTTCTCAGATTTGATTGTACTCCTTTAAAAACATATGCATTGGATGATGAGAGTGAATCAAGTAATGTGTTTTATGTTTTTTAAAAGATTCACACAAGTGTATTTCTACAATCTTGTACAAATTTGTGTACACTATGTAATAAACTCATGAATACATGTTGACTTTGGAGCTATGGGAGACCACCATTCTTACCCTTCCTTCCCTAAGATGTAGAGTGTATTTGGTGAGTTTGAATATGACGGTATTGGATAGAAAACAAGAAAAAACACAAATGTCTTTTTCATACTTTTATTAGAACAGATATGAAGGTTTGATGGTAACATCATCGTCACACTTCCAGAAGCATGGTGTGATCTATGGAACGTCATCCTAATTCGATGTCCCCTCTTGCAAAGACACCCGTAGTTTATGTGGGGAGTGTATCGGGGGATGCATCGTACATACTCAAAAAACTTACACAAGTTTCTTTTGCACGTGAGTTCATGCAATCAACCTCCACATACAATCCAAAATACACTTATGCAATGGAATAGGGGAGTACTAGTACCAGAACCTTCCCTCAAAAGTGGAAAGTGCATTTGGTGATTTTTTGGCATGTATTTGGTTGAAAATTAAAGAATGCACAAGTTTAGAATTAAATAAGCAAACAAGGGATCAAGAGACCTGATCATGAAAAAGCTCATATTTCAAAGTTAACATAGAATGATCCAAGAAATGAAACCTCATGAAGATCCTTTCCCTCCTCAAAAACACATATCTAGTGTTTTGTGGGAATGTATTATTGGGTCTATCTTGCCTTCCTTGAAGTACGTATACACTTTTATAGTTTTGACGTGTACTGATATGTAGTCCCTCAAGATGAACTCCTCAATTCACCTTAATACACTTTGCATCTTGGGAGAGGGGAAAGAACAGTCCATTCTCCCTCCTCTCAAAACTGAATACGGTATTGGGTGAGGGAACATGTGAGTACATTGGATAGATGAACTAAACAATGAAAAAGTGTATACTTCTCAATGATAAAGAAATGGATGCGGAGCTTCCAATCATGTGAAGTTTCAAATATATCACCATTAGTATGATCTGATTTATGAAACCAAACCCCATTTCGATTCTTCCCCCAGCCCCCCAAAACACCTTTAAAATATGTTGGGTATGTATCAAGGGGTGTATCTTCCAAACCTTGAAAAACATACACAAGTGTATTTGTAATATTGTGTAGTGATTTGACCCCTTTCTAGATACACATCCCAATACACTCTTCAAATAGAATTCAACTTCGAAGAGGAGGGGTATCTAGTCTAACAATGCCTGTTAAACACTGGAAGGTGTAATGGATGATTTCATCGGTGATTATATTTGATAGATAAAAAAGAATGTTAAAGTGGAATACATCTCTGATCGAATAGAAGTAGATCAGGATCATTATTCTTAACATGAAGATAGAACATGTTTTTCAACCGACACCAATGGTGTTGTGGGTGATGGAGGAGATGTGTGTAAAAAATGTAGACTTTAGTGAGTTCATTGCATTATCAACTAGAGTTTTGGCCAATGGATGGGTTGATTGTGTTACACATTCCATAGATGATGGAATAGTTGTTGAAATGTTCGAAATCATCAGCATCAAACATGGTGGATAAAGGGCAACTTTCCCTTTTGATGATCGTAACACAAATTCTGTTGTAGAATATCAGTTACTTATAACTTATGAATTTTTTTCAAGAACATTATTCTATGCCTATTGCTTATGAATTTTTTTTGATTTTGCTTTTATGGTTTTGAATAGTATCATGGTAGTGATTTGTTTTGACATGTATCAAACATAAATGGTGTTTTTGCTCCATTCATAGATGTTGTGGATGCTAGAGTATTGCGAGCTCTATTACTTGCATTTATGCCCCATATCCTCAAATCCACACACTTTATAGTAAGTGTACAAGATAGAAACATAAGCTGTGGATGCTTCAAAGAGAACACTCCAAAAATTTGACGTTTAGTCCTTTAAATTGCTTTTCTACAATCATGTACAAAACATAGTCTATGCACAAGTCAGTAAGCACATCATGAGCATTCATGAGAAATGGATTCCTTGCAAAAGAATTGAGGTTAAAACTTAATAAAACATGTTGTTAATCATTTAAGTATTGTTTTTTTTAACATGTACCCAAATTCATACTTTGTATAAGATATTGACCTATATCTAGGCGCATAAGTGAAATCCATTATGAAAACGTGTACCACATGACTAATTTGATAATATGTGAGGCCACATGTTTCATAGTGACATAGTCAAGTATGTGGTGCCCCACCATTCCCCTAAAGAAGAAGTGTATAAGGGGTTGTACTTGGAGGTAATTTCAAGGGGGTTCGGATCTGTACAAAAGTTTTGACATCAAATTCTGTACTTTTTTCGCGTAACCTAGATGCACCTTCTAATACACTCCTTTTATACAGTAGTGGTGTTCGTTTTTGGGGGGGATCCTCTTGTGGTGTAATGTTTTACCTCGTATGATATCAACAATTATCTATGGGCATAAGAAAGTTGTGAATCTGTTATCCCTTATGTAGTGTTTGGATGGCCAGATCATACGTGTTTTCTAATTGAATCTAATGAATTTCAACCATTAGCATATTCTAAAACACATATTACAAAACACTTTATTACACTATCCACTATTATAATGAATAACGAAGCTAAAACACTTTGCATCTTATGGATCACCGTTTTGAACATCAATGAAGGGCAATTTGTTTGGGATAGATGACTTCCACTCATTTCTTGATGTCCGAACACTAAACTTTGGGACATTTCTACAATTTATCAAAAAGTGTATCACCTTTCACAGTACATTCAAGTTATGAATTTTGTATCAAAATTCCTTCTATAGTAGTCTAAAAGCCTTGAAAAATGGATTCCTCATAGTGAAAAGGACATGTTTTATAATAGCACGTTGCTCGTGTTTTGGTGTTTTGTAAGACCTTTCTTTTGATTTGTGAAAGTTGGAGACGTCTTTTACCATATCTGTTAAGTAAAAAGATAACTTTAGTTGAAAAAGTACTTACTCATTTTTACTAATATTTTTGATTTTCTTCTCTATACATATCATTGTGCATAAAGTATTTGAATTATAGAATCATAACTTGAAATTCGTGTTTAACATCTACCTCCAATTGAAATTTCATTTGGAGTAGACGTTACAACAAAATATCCAGTTTGGGACCACGAAAAATCATTTTATGAGATGTTTGAGTTATTTCAACAACTCTTGTAGCTGCTTTATGTGTGAGAGGAGTTGTCCTTAGATTATTCTCTCCAGTCGCGTTTCCGATCACTATTATTATACAAGTGGTGTTTATTTCTACATGGAATGAATCGATAGAAATTTATTGAAAAGAATGGAATAGTAGAGGTATTGCCATGATTGGAAGGCATACTTGGTCCTCACTTTTCCCACCCATTTCTAGTGTATGACCTGTCCCTCTCCACCCTTTATTTGCTTAGGACATGCGGATCGATCACTCTAGTGGGAGTGATTGCTAAAGAAACCATGGGAACCTCTCTTGATGTTGCAGAGCGAACTCAAAATCTCACAAAAGTATGAAAACAATATCATCATGAGATTTATGTTTGTTTTAGTTTGTCACACCTCATTCAACCAAGACCTCGGTGACCATCATCAAGCATTGGTTGGTGATAAGAAATGAAAATTTCATGTGCAATTCTTTGTTAAGGCATCTCATTGTTCATATTTTAGAGCTTAAAGGGACTTCAAAACCTTCCTTTTCAGTCCAAAGAAGTGAGGTTCATTTCCCTACCACCTCATCACTTGAGGTGCCCTCTTTGGAGATTTTGACTGTTGAGATTCTAAGCAAAGGATTGTTGTAGAACATGCTTTACTCATTCATTGTCTTCCAAGGAGGGCCCTTCAAATTCACAATGAACTTTTAGTTTTTGGTTTCTCTTGAAGTTGAAATTCAACTTCAAAAAGCATGTGTGACCCTTTATGTTTCATTTGATACCATTGAAGTTTTCATCACTCTAAGCAATTATGCATTTCACAAGTGATTATGTAAGTAACAAGGTGGTTGTGCATCCACTTAGTTACTTTAGTTGATGCCATAATCGAGGTTGCATAGGATGGGCAAGTTATTTCTTCTAAAGTGCCTTTTATCTACTCTTGTAAGCCTTTACATCCCACTTGTTCCACTCTTGATTGTGTTCTCGTAGGTTCCTATAGTTTCTACCTATAAAACAATGCTTCTCATAGCATAAGCTTGTCCTTTGAGAAGCACCTACTAAGGCCTTGAATTCTTCTTGTACACGCTTGTGACTATACATGCAGTCCAATACAAGTATGACTATGAAAATGGTTTTGAGGGCATCTTGTGTGGGTGCCTTTATCCACATGACCTCACTTCACAATTGATGCATGAAGTTGGTTCATGTTCTTATCTCCCCTCTTATAAAGTACATTGTTTATGAGTATCCTACACTCTTTACAAATGTCTCTCTTTCTAACTATGAGTAAATATTCACCCATCCATATTACAAAAATCTTGAAGTTATGTTTTTGCAAATTGTAACATTAGTTCCATTTCACATGATTCTTACAAGTGTTGTCACACATTTTCTCCATGGATTGATGAGATGAGAACAAAAGTGTTTATAAAACAAGTATGATATCTTGGTGACTTATCACATAAGAACAAATTGAAAGAAAGGAATTGATAACATTATGAGATTAGCTTCTTGTCGTGATTTCTACACGTAGTCTTGAAGACATAATGCCTATGTTGATATTCAATTAAAATGAGAACTAGAGAAACCATGACTACTTTCAACGTTTATAACGGATATGTTTTGACCAATATCATACACGTTGAGGTGAGATGATTTATGAATGATTGTTGTTATTCCAAACTCAATTGAATCAATGAATGAAATGATCCATTTTTTTAAGGAACCATTGTGTAAGCAATGGGCCATATCTGCCTTCAAATTCATTGTTCATGATTGGCTGATTTGCATGTTTCCAATTTATAAAAGAAATATCTGTCAACCTCAACCAGACTAGTTTCTTGTTTCATCAAGTATTGAGAATTCTTGGATTTCTTAAGGCTTGCGATAGGATTGACCATGCATGTGAGGATGCAACAGTAGGTTTTCAAGTAAGGATGAAAAAACATAGAGGAAGCTTTGATTGGTGAATTTTGCCTCTGTTCATGGTTAAAATGATGTTGAATTGCATGTACCAAGTTGCGGAGCACATCATTGTATGAACTACATGTTGGGTCAACACAAAATGCGTCTTTAGAGGCGGTTGGCCAATGTACCAGATAACACGAAGTGGAATGATGGCAAGGTATAGCTGTGTAGTCACTCCCTGTTCTGTTTTGGGTCTGCCGTGGAGCGGTGCTTGCACTGAAACTAGCTTTCGCGTCCTATCAATGATGTTATCTTAGACACAACTGCAGTTGTTCAGGAACGATTCTTTGCTCCTTTTGCTCACTCTTGCGCACATCCGCAATCGCCATGTGCGTCGGGGTGCTCGAGCGCCATCTTCCCTCCGCACGCAGACGTAGGGCGGAAGCAGACGCTGGGTTCCCCTCTCCCTCGTCGCCATGACAGCGCCCGTCGGCCGTCGGCCTCCATCACTCTCTCGTCACCACGAGAGTACCAAACGAGGGCGAGGGACAAGTCCGCGTGCCCCTTTCTTTTTGGCACCTGCCGCGGCATAGCTGTCTTTACAGCGACAAACCGTAGCCGCTGCCGAAGGGACCGCCGGTCTTTGACGTCTGGGGCGCCTGCCCGCATTCCGCATTCCAGCGCCGCTGCTCCGTCAACCCACCTGCAAGGCGTCCGCGACTTGCTGTTCTGCGGCCCGTCAGGAAAGGCCCTCCCCACCAGCTCCGATCACCGCGCGGCCTCTGTCCCCCC
>SZWC01005799.1:82494-97668 GCA_023375785.1 Penium margaritaceum | reverse complement strand
CCCTTATTCCGCTTGCCGGCACCTGATGACTCAGTCCCTGCTGGACTTGCAATCAGGATTTTTTTTTCTCGTTCCTGCAACCTGACCATTATCTGCAAGTGTGTGTTCCTTCCTCCCAGCTTTATCACTGTTGAGGTTGAAGCATCACAGGGAAATATGTGCCCACAATGTTGTCCTATGCCATTACCTTTCTCTTGATATCATTCTGCTAACAATATGTCTGTTGAGCGGAGGAGGGCAGCTGCAGTAGACAGCTTGAGGTAATTCTTTGGCCCCCAATGACAGTGGAGGAAAGTGCTAGTGAGTGCAAAATGGCCAGTGAAAGCTGCTGTTTTCTTGTCATTGCTCTGAAGAAATATTTGCCCTCTTTCATCTCATGCATACACAATAGTGCAGGCAACTTAGCAACATGAGAGAGTTCCACCATGAACTTTATTTGATTAAATTGGTATGTCCAAGAAGGCCTCTCATGGCCATGCTTTTGACAGTGGAATTTAATCTTGCAGTCACATGGCTTAGTGGCACTAGCCTGATGGCATGGATAGCATGGTAACATCATTGACTTCTTGTATTACATCTTTTGGATGCTCGTGATACAGTGGAAAAATCTTCATGTACCCAGGTACAATTCAGGATCCTGTGATATTTTTCATGCATGTAATTTGTATCACTCAGGTTGGCATAGTCCCTGTTGCTAATCCAGCTAGGATCATGCTGCCAGATTTTTTTGGATGTAGCCACTCTTGACCCCTGGGGCGCCAGAAGAGAACATCCCTTGTGTGATGCAAGTGGGTGGACATCACTTCAGGATGAGCCCTTAACATCCTCCCACCACACATCAACGTCTGAACGTTTTCCCTCACTCATTTTGGCTAGCTTCCCCGGCTTCCAATGTTTTGTTGCAAATATTGTTTTTGGTCTTGTAATTTGCATTTGACTGCTCAATGGTGCTAGGGACGTGCGTAAAGTATTTGTTATTCAACTGAATAGCCCAGACATCTTAAGCCAAGTTCCCGATGCAAGGAACAACAATGTAGCCTTTTCTTCCAATAACAAATAGACACAAGGAGAAATTTCAGAGAATTTCAATCCTCCTTGTGTTCTGAGGAAAAATACCAAAGATCAAAAGGCGGAGTGGGCACTTATCTCGGAGCAGGAACACAGAGATATGGATGCTAAAAGAAAATACTCCGGCAATGAGTAATGAAATCTGCCAATACTTGGCAGGCAAAGAGGTTTTGGGAGCAAAGCTCTTATCCAAAACAATGTACTTGGGACAACACACATGCGGAGTAGAGTAGTCCCCACTGTGGACATTTAGCTGCTTCAACTTCTCAACTTCATATGTCCTCTATGGTAACTACGAGCTGGCTCACCTCTACTGAAAGAATTCAGTTGTAAACAGGTAGCCCAAAAGAATCTGAGGTCAACACGATGCCTATGAATGCTGGAGGAGGAGGATCATCCAAAGGCTGCTATAGAACATAATTTCAGGCCTAAAAAAACCAGCCCTATCCCTTTGCCACCTTCATCGTGGTAATAAATACCACACCCAGACTTGACAGATTGTCGTTCAACAATGGGTTGTTCTGGAACAATCCAGTATGGCCCTGATCCTCAAATGCCTGCACACATGCTTCTATCATTGGGAGCACATCCAAGTTTAAGCGCACAATCTCCAGGTGGTCCCCCTGAAGCAACATCCACGAGATCTTTAGAGTTGTAGGTGCTCTGAAAAGAAGAGGAATGGACGTGCTGACACGGCCTAACAGTGTCAGAGTAATGGGATCCAACTCCCCAATCCTCCCTTCAAGACAGTTTGAATACGTTTTTCCTCTCCAGATCATGAAAGGCAGAGAAAATCCTTGGTGGCACAACCAAAACAAACGATGGCCCATTAAGATTTCTTAAATTCTTCTAACAATGGTAACCCCTCTGGTAGCCCAAATGCACACTTTTTATTGCAATGTGCAATTCCTTTTCTATTCACTGCAAAGTCATATATTTCATTGAATCTAGATCATTTGTACTTGATGCTCAGTGCAAGAAGCACGTTGCTTGCAATACACACTAAAAAATGAACAGCAACTGTAGCAAAGTTCACTAGGCGGTACCCTCTACCAAATTCTGTGCTGAGCCATAGGACAAGCTTTGGCCTCACTGTATTGGCATAGACGGGACCTCTTTTATGAAGTAGAGTAGCTATAGAAGCTAACTCCTGAAGTAGAAGCTGAATGTTGAATGTGGAACGACTCCTAGGGTTAGAGCCTAGCTAGACGTAGATCAAGTAGCTATTAATGAGCTAATAGAAGAGGGATTCTTGAATATTCTATGGTCTAGAGTCTGATGATGTAAGCCAATGGGTAGGTACCCTTTTGATGTTGAAGGTATGTACCTCCCAGCAAAGAGGTACACTTGAAGATGGCTTTATGTTGTAGCTCTTTATTGATGTAGCAAGGAGGGCCTTGTGAAGGTAAAATAACCCCTTGGAAGGGGTCGGTGGGTCTAGGTCAATTGGGAGGGTATTGCCTTGTCTCAAGGCTTGAACACGGATCTTCCAAGACATGAAATAATGCTTGAATGGCTTTCTAAGACTCAGCCAAATTTTGTTCAAATTGTCTGGTAAACCGTAAATTGAGCGACCGATTTCTAACACCCCCTCGATCAATGAATGGTGAACCCCTTGTTGATGAGGAATTTGGGAGGTTGAGTGCCAAGAAGAAATTGGATGAATGAAAGGTAAACTGTTGCAATGTTGTTGACGTTGATACCGCGTTGCAGTCTAGATTTTCTGCAAAGGCACTGATGACATGAATTTGATGGTTTTTCTTTCATGAAACTTGGAGATGAAACGAGTTAGAACCGTGCGGATGAAGTTTAGACATCAAACATTGCAAATTGATGTCCTCAAAAAGTGTGGCTGTCGCAAAAACTACTTTCTGCGTAAAAATCAAGATGCGGATCTTTTTCTATATCACGCTTGACTGCGAGAACTCCAAACCGGGCACATCGCTCACCATGGACCATGCTGGTTTGATGCTTGGAATCGGGCATGCTCCCATGGTCTTGCTCCTCAGAGCATCCGGTCGATATGCCCTAATGGGCATGTTAACCGTTGAGCCATCGAGCGAGGCCCGCTTGAGCCTCGCGAAATGGCTCAATCGGCCGGTTGAGCTCAAAAATGGGCTTCGAGCTCTCAGCAAACGTTTGGGCCCGGAGCGTGACATTTTGAGTTCCAAAAAGGGACGTGGATTTTTTCTTTTAAGCTCCAGGAGTCTAGAAAACTTTGGGTGCGACTGAATGTTGATTCCGTCCGTATAAAATGAGTGAGGCTTCTTGTATTTGCACGTGTAACAGCTGAAATGTATGGGAAACACCACCAAGAAGACCAAAGTTTTGTTGTGGACAGAGTGAGATTCATTGGTGCATGTTGGTGAGGAAACCTTCAAGAGGAACATGATCTGAAGGATGGTAATAAGTATAACTTCAACAATGAAGGTTCTCATAGGAGATTTGATGTGAAACCCCCCTGAATGTTGGGCTTGATTGATGTCGTTGCATCCCAATATCTTTGTTGAGGTTGAAACGTTGTTGAGGAAGTGAATTCAAATGGCTTGAAGTTGAGTTTGATGAAGTTATTTGCTTGATCTATTCTAGTCGTGATTACTTGACCGGATTCAAGGAGAATCATAACTTGATATTTGATGTAGTTTCAAACCGTAATCCTTGTCGCATGAGTTGAGTCATGGAAAATGAATTTGCAACCAATCCTGAGAAATATACAATTTTTTAAACGATCAAGTGTGATTGGCGTAGGTGGCTTTGATATCTCTACTACCTTGCACCGGTAACTTTCCTTTGCTCCCAAGGTACACACAATTTGTTGTTGCTGATGGCTTGAAATTGTGAAGGTAGCTGGTTCCAAACATCATGTGTTGCGCTGTACCATTGTTCAGGTACCACACATCTCTACATTCTGTTGTTCCTGATTGAGGAAGTGTAAAGGCTGAAAAATGAGACCGTTGAGCTGATGAATATGTCTTCGTGACTTGTTCTCCATGTTGTTACCATTTGGTGGTCTCACTTGAGCTGTCATTGCTTTGGCCTCCAACTTCCTGATTCATTCTTTGAGAAACTTAAAACAAGTTTCTGTCGTATGTCTATCTTGTTACAAAACGCATAGATAGGTGGTTGCTTTCCTTGAGAATGTTGGTTGGCACTGAAGGATGAAGTGGAGTGCTGATTTGATTGTTTTGGGCTCCTAGAAGGTAAATCATGGTTCCCCATTTTTGGCACATATGCCGTTTGTTTACGCTGAATTTCTTATCAAGCTCTTGATCTTTTCCTTCATTGAAGAGCACAATGCACAAAAAGTCCTCGTTGAGTCTTCTTGCTAACTGGTAGCATAGGATATGTTGAACTTCCCTCCATTCTTCTATCAATCCTTAAAGTAAGTAGGTGATGAAGAGAGGTTCTCATACAGCGGCATCCGTAAGAGCAAGCTGGTCTCGCAAGTCTTTTGCCTACTTGATGTAGTCCTCAATGGATTTGAAGATTCCAAGGGAAATATTTTAGAGCTCAGTTACAAGATACACCTTGTTGATTGAGTCTGCATACGTGGATACATATGATGTACAGCATAAGGATGGTCTTCATACATGCGAAGAACATGTTGAATTCTTGGAACCATACATCGTGTAAGAGTAGTGAATGCTGCACATTGCTAGCCTTCACAGATAACTGCATCGCATGGATTCGTGATGGGATGAGGTTGCGAAATTGACCTGATGTAGAAAATCCACAGTTATTTGATTTTGGCAAAGGCTTTGTAGTTGAAGGGCCACTGTAAGACATTACTGATGTCAAAAATTTCCATGTGATGAATTTCAACAATTATTGATATGAGAGAAACCACGTGGTTGAAAGGATCAAAAGGTAAATTCGAGTTTTTCTGTAGGAATCAGTCCCTTGTTGGGGCGAGTTTTTTAGAGATCTCCACAGAAGGGATGGAATTGATAGGATTTGGTTGTATTATGTAAATTGTTGGTGGAACTCAATGGCCGATTTCTGGAGATTTTTGGATATGTTGCATTTGTGTCTAAGTCGGGAACAGAGGCCCTTGAACAGTTGTTGTGGCTTCCTTGGCATGAGCTTGAGTTGCTTCATGAAGGGTGTGGGTAGCAGCTTGGTTTGTAAGATACTCCCTCTTTGCTGCAATTCTTTTCGCAGCTTCGAGGCGTATTTGATCAATAGTTTCTTCAAAGTTCTTGAACGTTTCGAATTTTTCTTTTTCAGCTTTGAATCTTGTAGAGGCTCTTGCAGATACAACTGCTACATGTATATATTGTTGTATACGACTCTTGATTTCTTCAAGGTGAGGAAGTGCTTGTTCAATAACTTGTCGGCGATTGAATTTGGTTGCTTTCTCAGCACATTATTGAGCAATTTATGCAGAATCTTCAACATGCATTGCTACCTGTTGAGAGGTTTGCTATGCTACTTCACCACTTCTTTGTATAGCTTCTTGTGCATTACTTGATGATGCCATGGCTTGCTCCTTTTCAAAGGAAAGCACCTGATTTTGCTTCTGCATGGCATTGATAAGAGCATTCATTTGAGCTCGGAGACTGTGTATTTGTGCTTTCATGCTTGTTAGATCCATGTTTGACTGCATTGGTCGCAAAAATCTAGCAAATGCAACTGAAGGATCATGTCAATTCTTAGGTTTGGTATGTGCCTCAATATCTGCTTGAAAACAAGCTTCTTTGTCCATGTTTGTGTGCGATCTGCTGCACTTCAACTAGTTGTTTGTGTTTTAGATGAAGGGAGGTCTAAGGTATTCTCCCTCAACCTGCAATTGCATTTGGGAGAGTTTGATGTAGATTAGAAGTAACTCCTTACCTTTTCAATCAGGATGCTCCAATTGTGCTCTAATACCATGTTGAAATTTGATTAGCGTAGGGGCTCAAACCTACATCAGATTTCTGACAAGCAGTTGTCTGCTAGTCTAGTAAGGGTTTGTAGTAGGCAGACATGATCTCAACTCCTTGCTCATCTTCTGCGCAAAAAAAATCTAATTGAATTTTGATCATTTGGATTTGATGCTTAGTTTGAAAAGCACGTTGCTAGCAATGCACACTCAATGTTGAGCAGCAATTGTAACAAACTTCACTAGGCAGTACCCTTTACAATATAATGTGCTTTGCCAAAGGAAAAGCGTTGGCCTTAGCTCCAACTCTCCATCTTTGGCTTCACTGTATTGGCGTAGATGTTACCTCTTTTATGAAACATACTAGCCATGGAAGCTAACACCTGAATTAGAAGTTAAAATTTGAAAGTGGAACAACTCCAAGCGTTGGAGTTTGGCTAGACGTAGATTAAGAGGTTTTTAATGAGCTAATGGAAGAGGGCTTCTTAATTAGTCTATGGTCTTGAGGCCGATGATGTAAGCAAATAAGTCAGTAACCTCATGCTGATGCAGGGATGTGCCTCCCAGCGAAGAGGTACACTTGAATAAGACTTTGTGCTATAGCTCTTTATTGATGTATGGAAGAGGGCCTTGAGGAGGCAAAACTACTCTCTATAAGGGGTCAAGGGGTCTAGGTCACCTGGGAGGGTATTTCATTGTTTGAAGACTTGAACAGAGATCTTTTAAGATGCAAAAAACTACTGGAATGCCCTTACAAGACTTAGCCAAGTTTCGAAGCAATTGTCTAGTGAACCGTAAGTTGAGCGACCAATTTCTAACACAGAAAACATGGGTATCCACTGAGTGTTCCACATCAATAGACTCAAACTGTACAAGGACCCAAGAAAACACGTATTGGACAGGGATGTGTATGTGTTGCCTTTCATTAAAGTGCATACAGGGACGGCGTACACTGGTACGGATGTTTTGGGATGCCATTCATGAGGACATGTGACGGAGTATCACGTCATGTCGTAGGGGTATGATGCCTCAAATAACATTTAGATCCCAATGATAGTGCATGCAACATCAATCATAACATCAACAGTTACTTTAGCTAGTGTAGATCCATATTTCTCTACTTGTTCAGATGTTGTGGCTAAAAGGGGGGAAAGCTTTATGTCCGTGATTCACATGAATCCCTAACGTGTGCGTCTGGGCATTCTATTCTTGAGATTTATGGCCCACCACGTGCCAATCGTGAGGGCATTTTGGCGAGCTGCGTAGTCCTCTGATGTTCCATTTTTGAGAATTCTCACACAATTGATTACTTTCTAGATGTGTCAAAAAACCGTTGCAAATGGTACAAATTTGTTGACGCTTTGTAGACTTCTTGAAGATGCTAGATTTTGATAAGGAAACGTCTGAAAACTCTCAAAACCCCAAATTTTCTTGGTGGATTTTCTCAAATCAACATCTCACGGCCCCGCATCAGATGTTGGGCTTGAGTGCCCTAAGCCTTAAGTAGGTCTCATTTTTTTATGTGTTTTTGCACATACATGCTGGACAGTTCTAAAAATGATCATCAAAGGAAAATCACTAATTAATGCAAATGATCTAGGTATTTCAATTCCATAAATCGTCTTGTGCTTGGAAACTTTCACATATGAACAATCCATGTTCATTTGGTCGGGCTTAGCAAGTTCCCATTGATTGAAGAGGAGCTCCAAAAACCTTATGCAAAAGCCTCAGGATCCACCCCCTTATGATTTACAAACCGCTTAAACTTGGAATTTTCATATTTGGGTGAGAACCAATGACAAAAATAGATGAATGTGACATGATATGCATCATCGTTTTGAAAATGATGGGGAAAATTGATGATTTTTTGCAGACTACAAATCCATGTTGTCCTCTATAGAAACAAGGTTTCTTTTTCCAAAGATTGGGGCGGATGGTGCACATGATTGTGAAGCAAGGTTTTGAATGCGCTTTGTTTTTTAGCGCAAAGGGTACTTGGGGTTTCCCTTCAGTTCTCCAAATTTGTGGACTCCATCCGCCACCTTCGGTCATCACATATAGCGGATGAAGGTTTTGTGGAGAGGCAAGAAGTCTCTGAATACCTCAAATTGTTTCTTTTGACATTCTACATAACTGATAAAACTCCCTGACTGAGAAGGAAGAACTCATGACATTCTAAGGCCATTTGAATTTCCATGGAAAACACCCCTTTTTGCAGCGAATAGAAAGTTATGGCTAACATCATTATCCAACTCACATCAAGTTTCTATTGCTAGTGGAAGCACCCTGCATTATGAAATCATTGAGTTTGTTTGTGAGGTTAGGGTTTAATCCCCGGGCTTTGTTTTGTTCTCCAGTCACCCTCTGACTTTCAAATGTTATGACCTAAGTATAACTAGTGAAGTTTTTTTCACACAAGCGTGCATTGGGCTTACATAGTGATAGGGGTAAGCCGGTTCCAAGCAACACACATGCCTTGAAAAAAATCGTAGCTTGACGTGGTTCGCTTTGTCAAGGGAGACTTCGTCGACTTATGCGGTGTTCTACCACTTTTTTTATAGTATGTTGTATCTACTACAAATGACGTGGTAGGTCTGTTTCACACGGATTCTGATGCATTTTTTGTTTACCACTCTACATCTATATTGTGCGTGTTTTCTGGCTGTATATTGTTGTGGAGCGAGTCCCGCGCAGGAACTCCACGACAAGTTTCCAACACAACATGTCAAGATTGGTAGCAAAACCAATTATGTATCCATACATTGATTAATTTTCAATCACCACTGCTATAAACGTGACAAATTCTGATGGCTACGATTCATGAGAATGCACCCGTAGGACGACTGCAATATGAGTTTCCACATTCGTTGTTTTCAACAACAGCTGCCCAGATTCTCCAACCGCAACCACGAGTGACGAAGGCTGGTTGTTGTGAGTTTGATGCGCGCGGCAATGATTACAGGCTTGACACAATTTTCCTAGTGTTTTGGTAGCCCTCCTTTCCTATGGTTGCCGCCCAGAATAGACGCGCATACATACATTTTTCTAAGAGAGGGCGCACAACATTTGTTTGGCGAGAGGGAAAAAGTTCAATACTGTTAGATACAAAAAGAGCTACGAAACATAACATGAGTAATGTCGTTGTTCATGATTTCCAGAATCTATCCCGCAAAAAATAGTGGTTGCTTTTGGATGTTTGTCTTTTCCTCTCCTTCTTTTAGGATTCGTTCGCTATCGCAGGAGTGTCCGCTCTTAGCGACTACGATTCATCTGGACGTAATCAAGCTAGGGGCAAGAAATCTCGAAAACAGGTAGGTGGCGGTCAAGGGACAAAAAATACCCGTTACAGATTTAATTGGTGTTGCAGAAGAGCTTGGTCAACGCATTGTCTAACGTCGGCACAACTTCTTGGCCACCCAATCGATTGCATAAGGTTACTAGGCAGTTCCAAAAATAGGATAAACTACTACATGACAATGTGCTACGAAGCTGCCATGTGCAACTGTGCAGTTTGTGACTGTTTGTCGTTGACGCGGACAATAGGATGTGCCTGCAGAAAACCAAAAGTCAAAGTTAAAGCGACGTAAAAAATACTCCCTCGACGAACAAATGCCAAGGTACACAGAGGGTTGAAGGTTTTTATTGAGAGCTAGGCATCTTTCCGGTCCCGCTCTATCAAGATAAATCGATATAGTTTAGGTCCACCATCTTCTTATCGGAAAATTATTCTCATGCACACAGCATGTCAAGGCTGCACGCAGTCCCGGCTACTCAGAAAAGTTTCTAGAGAAACACTGAAATACCTTTAAAGTTTATCAGCACCGATCTCATACATTTCTTTTACGGAAAGACTCCTCTTTTTCCTTCAGTGTATATCCTGACGTCATGCATCGAAGCTTGCCATAATGTTCGGAGACGAGACCAAAAATATCACAATTAGGTTCTTTGAGAATCGGCGGCGTCGGATTCGACTTTGCACCTTCACATGTGGGACATGCGGGTTGCAGGTTCGATTGGATAGCGGTTTTGGAGGGGGGGGGGGGGGGGGGGGGGGGCTTTACTGCAAACGCCACAAAGCGGGAGCCATGGGTTGTTCATCGGCCCACATCATTTATCAAACCTGCTTTCACAGGACCTCATCCTCCAGTTGAACACATTTTCTCGTTCGAAAGGACAAAAAATGACGTAGTCCAGTGTCGGCGGCGGATTTCGTTGCGTAGAACAAAACAAACCAAGAAATATGCGGGTCACGCTGTCCGCTGCCTACGGTCCACCGGTCTGGCCTGGAAGACCTCGTACGGTATCGGTACCACTGGACCCTGTCACTGGCGGACGGAGTAACCCTTGCGATTTTGAACTTCCTACAATGCTGCACTATGGTCCGCCGAGTTTTCTCCGCACTGTCGTGTTTTGCCATGGTAGCGCAAGCTATCCCAATGCAAGGTCATCCACCCCATTCGTGGTTGGATATGGGTGGAATAGGCGGCCGCAACGTACACTAAGGCTGCGTTTGGCATGCCACGATTTGTGGCATCGCACGACTAGGTGGGCGGAATCCGCGTAACTGAACGGGCCCCGTGTTATGCGGCTGTTTGGACAAAGTCGTGCAAAACGTGCCGACGGACGCCCTGTGCACTCGATTTCGTGCAGGTGTGATCATGCCACGTAGGAATCGGGCAGATATTGCTTCGCAACGGTAGGAATCGGGCAGATACTGCTTCGCACCCGTGGACAGACAACATCGTCCAGAAACTGGACACTGGATGTCGTCGTTTGCATTTTGTAGTGCGTNCGACGACGCCGCTATCCGCTATCCACGCCGCCGAAACACATGGCAAACGAGAATGCCCACGGTCAGCGGGGTGGGCACCGCAAAAAAAAACGTCTACGAGGATGCGAGAGCCAAACGATTCCGAGACAAATGTCGAGTTACGTCTACACGGATCCGTTTAGCTGCGCGGATTCCGCTCACCTAGTCGTGGGATGCCACAAATCGTGGCATGCCAAACGCAGCCTAACACAAATAAATGGCCCACGTTCGATCCGACTGTGCATTCCGCAACTGGTTGTATGGGGCATGTCCTATTCCCAGCCACGGCCCACGTTCGATCCGATTGTGCACTCCGCTTTGAGCAGCAGGATCGTAGTTTCAACGAAGACATTCACTTCGATCACCTTCCCCTACCGTACCATTCCAACTGGAAACGGCACACCCATGGCTTCCTCACCGGGAATGTTCCACGCTCGTGTCGTTCGCTGGCTCTGCAAAGCGGGAAGAGCCGTATGCGCGCCCAGGTGCGGAAGCGTCCAGCTCGTATCTATATCGATATCTTCATCCATATCTTTCTCTATATATATCCATATCTATATTTATATCTATATCCTCAACACGATGGAACCAAGTTCACTTCCCGCACTGCGCCGCCTCCGTACGGTCGTTACCGGCTCACGTGAATGTCTTCTACAGCTGCCAGGCGCAGACTGCGGCATCGCCAACAAGACGCAGTCGTACGGTCTGAAGCGATTCGGTGCCCGCACGTCGAAGGGCAGAAAGGGGAATTACAAGTTGCGTTACGAAACACGAGCTCTTCGCTGATGTTGCTATCAGTTGAGGCCGTTGCCCTCCTTACCCCTCCCGAGCCCAAGCACTCCGCCAAATCTGTTGAGGCCGTCGTTGCCCTCCATTAACCCTCTCAGAGACCGTCCTTCCAGTACCTTGAACAGATCGGAGAAGCAGAGCCCGACCGAATCACGATGGCGTCGTCTCCACGGCAATCGCAACCAACTTCCTTAGGCGAAGCACCTGCCGGAAAGAGAAACCGATCTGACGGAAAGACAAGCCGATCCGCCGGACAAGCTGCGGCCGCACCTCAAGAACAAACGGCAGTCGGCATTCGCCGCTTCGCCAGCGAGAGCATCCTGCAGACGACGCGGTGTGGCGGAAGCGGAGACAGCTGCGGGCCCGGCAGCAGCAGCGGCGGGCCCGGCGGCACTGCCGTTGGTGACGGCGCTGGACGATCCTCTCTTGAGCAACGGCTTGCTGGCGTGCTCGAAGATATCAGCGCACAACGGCGGACGCTTGTAAGAACAACTCGTGCTGATGGTGGTGGTGGTGGTGGCGGTGGTCGTGATGGCGGCGGTGGTGGTGGTGGTGGTGGCGACGGCGATAGTGGTAGCGATAAAAACGGCAGTGGAGATGATGGCGCCATCTACACAGGCCAACCTGGGCTGTCCCCTTCACCCGACGAGGATTTCAGCACACTTTTTAAAATCCTGGGAGCAGGATTTGAGCCCAGGCCTTCGCATTCCGCTAATGCAGCGAGGCAAGAACAGATGCTATGGAGAGATGCAGCGGCGGTGTCTGCCCAGCTGCAGAAACCTGTACACGCAGCAGCAGCATCTGCTGTTGCTACACCTTCAATCAGGGCGGAAGGCGCAGGAGGAACTCGCGGCAGCTCGGTGCATCCACATTTGCTTGATGCAGGAATTAAAGCTGAAGACGCAGCTGCCGATTCAGGAGCTGAATCTTTGATTGCAGACGCAAGGGCCAGACTGGGCACTGCTGGCGCCAGTGGCTCAGCCATATTCGACCAATATGACTTTAACAGCCTCGGCCTTGCTGCTGCTTTGACGCAGATGCTAGAGAACAGCCTAGACAGCACAGCATGGGAAACAGGGAGGCGGTGGCAGCAGCAGCAGCAGCAGCAGCAGCAGCAGCAGGAGCAGAAGCAGCAGCATCATCAGCAGCAAGACGAGGATATGCAGCAGTGGAATTATGAGCAGCAGCAGCAACAACAGCAGATGGCTTTGATATCATTCCCAGTGTCCAGCTGCGCACCACCAGCAGCAGGAACNGCTCCACCGGCAGCAGCAACAGCAGCAGCGGTGGCAGGAACAGCAGCAAGGAAAGCAGCAAAGACAGCAGGAACAACATCAGCAACAGCAGCTGCAGCACCGGTGGACGTGGGGGGAGCACCTGGGCTGTTCAACAAGCGACAGGCAGCAGACGGCACGTTCACACCTGCGCGCATGCCGAGGACAAATTTGGAGCTCACACCCAGAACCATGTCCATGTTCCTGCCTGCTGTGAGGCTTGTGTCTGGGCATGAGATGGCACGCATGCTCCGCACTTTGTCATCCGCCATTGATTACCAGGATTGGGTGAGAGAGTTAGCTAAACCTTTCAACCTTTGCATGGACGGGAGGAGCAAGGCTTGTCATCTGAAACACTCTTAGTGACATACTCATATCAGACCCGGTGCTTGTCTGCAGTTTGGCTGGGTTTGATTCAGGTGAATGCTGAAGCTGAAAGCTAGGCTAGAATGTGGGTGTGATGCATGTAGCACCAAGCACCCCAAAACAGGGATGGGAAACCGCAATATTGTGTGGCGGTGGTACAAAGCACTGCGTTGTTTTGACTGTCAGAATTTGTCATGAATGAGCACCGTACCAAGGTATCGGTATTCGTGTCAAAAGCACCACAGTAAACAAGCGTATGTTTGAGGTTATCACTTTGTACCGTCACCACGGGACTTTGAACATTTCTTCGAGTTTCGACAACCATCGTGCAGTTTTTAACGCCGAACTCAGCTTTTTCTGTCATCCCCATTTTTCATCTGTCGCATCCGCAAGAACTGGTACGCTGCTTTTGTCCTTGTGTGGCAATTTGGGCCTCTAAGCTTTTAGAGTAATGCGGTGCTGTACCGTAAGACCGTACTGCGTTACTGATGCATTACCCTGGGGGGTTACTACCGACACCGTACCGGTACTGAAAAAAAAAAAAAACCGTACCGTGGTGTGCGCCATATCGCGGTACAATGCCACGCATTACTACAGTATTGGTAGTACCACTGCCATCCTTGCAACAAAATCATGCACTCAAAAAACTTTGAAGTTTTCCTTTGTATTAAGAGGTGTATGGGGCACTGAAAAAGATTGGTTATGGCTGATAGCTCAGAAAACTCTCCCTGTAGTTCCACCTTTTACGTGAAACATGGGATGCATAAGATGATCCTTGATGAATATGCAAAGGTGAAGACGAAATGCACCATGGAAATTCTTGTGCAGAGCATTCCTGTGCGGTGTGTCTCAGGCCACAGCAAAAAGGCTGGAGAGAGAGGTGCGGCACGCATCAAGCCCCTGTGGCCCTTCAGTGCAGCGGCTGGGCCACTACTTCCTACGGAGCATCAAGCTGAAGGTGGCGGCACTGCGCATCGCCGGCGTCAACGATCGGCTCAGCGACCCAATCCTACAGCACGCTCAGGTGAGTAATGCTGCAAGCAAAGCAAGAAGCTGTTCTGATGAGTTTATGGTCTGGATTGTCTGGAAGGCCGACTAGGCCCGTCCTGCATCATTCTACGTCCTCGGGTATGCCTCTGAGAAAGAGTGTCAAAATCATCAAGGAATTTGGTTGTCCTTTCTGTGGATAAGCTGCGTGTGACCCGTCTGACACGGAACTGTAGTGCAACCCATCGCCACTGGGCCAACGGCCGACTCCCTGAACAAGATGCATTAATTCTGTTTCGGAATTCCTATGTTCTTCGAAAGATGCACACAGGCAGCACAAAAGATATGTTCAACCTGTCCAGAGCTTAAGTTTTCAATGAAAAAGATACAATTGGCATTTCAGCTTTTCAGTCGTGAGAAAAACGTTTAGCAGGATTCCGTCATGCGTAACGTACCCTACAACATACTGCGGCACTATGGCTTTACTGGTGCATGAACTTGATAGCCTACAATACTGCTCAGCACTGTACCCTCCTCTCTCTTCCTTCCTCCTCCCTCCTCTTTTTTGTCCTCGCTCCTCCCCTCCGCAGGCCTTCCCAGATCAGAAAGAAGCCCTGGCATCACTGAGCCGCTACAGTGCCATGGTGCCATTCTTCTCTCTCTCTTTCAGTGCCGCCTTCTCTGCTATCCTCGAAACCGTTGGGACATCTGCGTGCATCCATCTCATCCTGGTGGGGAGCATGAACGGTCCTCAATGGAATTCCCTCCTCGAGATGCTCGCTGCACGCCCCTCTGGTGCTCCATCGTCAATCCGCGTTACCCTCATAGACTTCCGCTTTTCCCTCAGCAACCGGCTTGCTGCAATGCAGGCCGATGCGGGGAAGGGCGTCGGCAAGAGTCTTGCTGCTGCATCAGACAGGCTTGGCATCTCATCGTTTATTTTCTCGTATCACTCCATTGGGTTTGACAATCTGAGCAATCTCAAGAATATCCGCGGACGCTGTCCACGGAACGTCCAC
>SZWC01005798.1:128861-144424 GCA_023375785.1 Penium margaritaceum | reverse complement strand
GCTGCAACTCCTCCATTCCTCCCATTCGTCGCCCAACACCACACAGACAAGGCAGGGTAGGTTTGGGCAACGTCGCATGCACGTGCGACGTCCTCCAACCCCTCGATGGTTGCACAACGCGAGCTCTTGAGCATCCGCGCGAAACTCGGAGAGTCACCGGACAGCAGTCGCACTCGTAAGAAATCTACAATTAAGCGGCGCGCAGGTTTCGAGGACAACCAGCTAGGTCCAATGCGGCGTTACCCAAACGTTCACCGACTTTCGAAGTGTCGTCCTCATGGTTGTTCTGTTTGCTCGGCTACCAATGCTCTACTCTACCTGCCTCTTTGATTTGCTTGCACCACTTTCTCGATCTTTTGCGCCAGTGGAGTTAAGGTCTACGAAGAAAATCTGCTTGGGTGCCGCACGGATCTCCCACAAATGAGTTGTTCAAAGATGGACGAGTTTGCTTTTCTTTAGTGTGCCAAGTGCACGGCAGACGATGAATAGAGATCTATCCGTCTTATGCTGCCTCCACTGAGCCCTCTGCGAGCTGTCCAGCGGGGGAAATCCTAAGCCAATGGCCTCGGTGTGATCATCATCAAATGGAAAATGCAAACGGGACTGTGCAGCGCTGACAGTTTCCGAAGAGGTCAGAAAATCGCGTCAGCCGCTTACGCTGTTGTTCATCACTCCTTGAACATCTTGCGATATGCGGCCTAACGCACCAAATGATGAATGCTACTTGACTATTTTTAATGTTTAAGCTGTGATTGATGAATCGAGTTCTGGTCGCTGCCGTGGTGCATTCTGGCTTGGTGGATCGGATTGCATCGTGCGAACGCTTTTGCTCCTCAGCCGGTGGCCGCGGCAATCTTTTGTCCTACCGCACCCAACAAAATATCAGCGCAAACATGCGGCTTGCGAGAGGGGGACCAGTGAACGCAGGGCACTTCAATAAAGGCAACATCAATGAAGCTGCCTAAACGGAAGCATAGCGCGCCCAGTTGTGAAGGGTGGGGCTGGTTGTCGCTAGAATCATGAGTTGGGCGCTCCTAACCACCAATTTCAACGAAGGCGGAAGTTACAGCCCACCTTCTAACCTGGGGTGAGGCTGGATGTTGTTGGAAATCGGTCGTTGGGCTCCTCAACGATCGATTTCAGCGATGACCGCAACTTTCTGTCCGCGTTGTTTTCTCCTTACAGTTGCTTAGCTCGGCACTCCACGTCGATCCGTCCGGATGAACTTGAAGCTTCCCTCTAACAATCCTAGCGGGCCCCACGCAGAACACGGATGACTGAATGGGATCGGCCCAACAATCCCCGTCTCCACCAATCAAGTGCGAATCAAGATAGTTGGAACCTCGACATGCGTCCATGTTCGGGAAGAAACGCTCCGGATCTGACCGGCTGCGCCAGTCTTCTGACCGGCGATGATGATGAGTGCTAGGCGGCCGGCAAGTCGTGGACTCCGCATGACCTTCAACAAAATGCGCCACGAACTGTCCGATAGCGTCCATCGACCGATTTCAACGACACCCAGCCTCACCCCTGAGTTGGGTTTTTCTTGTTCATCGCTTCAGCGCGTACGACTACAGAGAGTAATTCCTCTAAGTAGACTACCTTGAAAACTATTTCCGTCGCCCAGAACGACTTACCCTAATGGTATCTAATTTACTTCAGTGAGAACGACAAAATGTTTTGATCTGTCTTTGCGGATTTTTTCAGCAAAATATTTCATCGTTGCCACAAACCAACAACCTAAACCAAATCAAGGGGAAGAAAAATTCAAAGAAGCTAACTATGTTTAGGGTCCCACGGGAAGACACTTGAATAGAGAGAGGAGAAAGTCACACACACATTTAACGAAACATTATGAAACTTGATAAAAACAATACTGCAAAAATATTTGAATCCATGGATAAGAAAAACCCTTACTCAGTAAAACGTTTCCAAAAACAATTACTTCAATTCACAATATTGTTAGAATTGACTTGATTTCCATCCACTGATAAAAAAAATTATAAAAACTAACATTTCAATTAAAATGGTTAGATTATTTTTAATAAAAAGATACCTGTGAAACTAGAAAAATTATTCAACGTAATGATGAGGTTTTCTTATTGTTTACCATCTACATGTATACAAAGATCAGCAAACTATTTGTAGCGTAATGGACAGAATCCTTGGCCGACTAGGCTAAAAAGCGGTGCTAGAGGGTCGCCGACCCCCAAGCCATCTCGTCTCGCCACCCACAGTCCCAGGTGACCCCGCTCGAGCCACGTGGCTCCTTCGACCAGTCAACGTGGCACTTCCAAGCTACACTCGCCCCCACTAGGAGTGAGAGCTGCCTCGGCATCTCTACTAATCCCAACATGGGATTCTAGCCTTGGAGCTCTGATACCAATATAGCAGATTCAACGCAATCCTTGGCCGACTAGGCCAAAACCGCGATGCTTGAGGGTCTCCGACCCTCAAGCCATCCCATCTCACCGCCCACAGTCCTAGGTGACCCCGTTGAAGCCATGTGGCTCCTTCGACAAGTTGGCATGGCACTGCCATGCTACACTAAATGTATTCATTAGACTAGAGGCCCATAAAATATGTTTTCACTCAATACCTCGTGGATCGTGAAACAAAATTAGGAAAAAGTATATAATTCGAGTATTGATAACACCCTAAACTTAGCTAGACCATTTTTTTTATCATCACATGAACATAAAAGAAAAACGAAAATCATTTCAAACCAAACACAAGATATCCATTCAAGCCGAAAATCATTTTCTAAATTTCACAAATTAATAATGTGTAAGAAAACAATTCCGTAATGCAATCTATTCATCATGATTATCATGGATTCAACCGTGAGAACATTTAAAAACTTAAAAGGAATTCTGAAACAAAATCTGTTTCTTATTTTCTGTCTTTAAGTATGTATATCTACATATTCTCACTCACTCTTCCACGAATCATAATTAATTTATTCTCCTTTAAGGATTTATTATTAATTTAGAATTGCCATCGTAATCACTATTGAGAGGTACGATTACTGCGCTAGTGTCAAGCTCCGAAATGGTGAAGACGACACTACATTCGGAGTACTATACGGGACGTTACGGATTTTACAGTGAATTCCCGGGTCCACGTCTACAGGGAATTCTCTCCTGTACAGGCGAGATGAAATCTGGCAACCAGCCCTGAAGCAGTCTAAAGGGCCTGGTGTGTATTATAGTGTGCTGGCATGCGCAAGGGGCTTGCGCATGCCTCTAGTTAGCTCTAGCAGGGAGGGGAGCTGCCTACTGCGCAGCACTGCATAGCTATCCTGGTCAGGGAGTCCTCTAACTGACTGAGCAAGACTCATGCACCCTTGGCATGAGGTCCTCACTACATCACCATCATCATGCATGGAGCCTGGGCCCTTCAACCTGCATAGGCCAATCTGGTACAAGCATCAGGAGGCACCTGATCAACGGATCTGATACAACAGCATGGCAAGATCAACGGCCGTTAGAGAAAAGCCTGCAGAGCAAGCAACTTCCTGGAGAAGCTGCACCTAAACACCTGATGAAGCTTCCTCAACAAGGAAGCTTCTCCCTAAACCTGCAAGGATGCCAGTAACAACTCTGACCTACAGGAAGCTTCTCTTGAAAGGAAGCTTCCCTAAGAGGCAGCAGACTTGAACCACCTGAAGGAAGCTTCTCCTTCAGCTGGTCAACTTGCCAGGACCACAGGTATAAAAGGGGAAGCTCCTCTCAGTTCAGATCTATCTCAGCATCTCAGCTTTCTAGAAGAACTCAGCTCTGCTCAAGCCTCTGACTCTGGGGCTCAAGACCAAGACTCTGCTGGAGATCCCTCCAAGGCCCGTATATGCCTGGCAAGGCCTAGCAACCTGGGTGGAGGCTACCCTGGAGGCCAGTCAACCCGGAGACTACGCCAAGACACTTGCCACGACGGCCATGAGGGCCCAGCAAGGCGTTGCCCCTCTGTGGGCCAGGAGCTATGCTAGCCTAGCTTGACTAGGATTTTCCATGTACCATACTTGTACTTTGTATCAATCAAGATTTCAATCCAGATTCCCAACCCTTGCCCTGCTATTCTACATGCTGCGCTGTTGATCACCCAAAGATCCTACCAGCAAGGGTCCTAACCCTTGCTGCCTGTCTCACAAAATCAACATGGTATCAGAGCATTAGACGGTGCTCTTAGCAGTTTACAACAGCAGTAGCAACAGACTATGTTGGTGGTGGAGACGTTCTCCACCAGCCCCGTATAAGTGCTGAGCCAGAGGCTGAGGTGACGCCATTTCACGCGCGTGAGCGACGTTCCACCTGCACACAAGCACGAGCAACATGGAAGAGCAGAACGCTCAGTCAGCTTCTCCTGTACTTGATGACCAATAAGTTTTGCATGGCATGCGCATGGGCCAAGAGCAGGGGCGCCATGTCGCAGACCACGCACAACGCCAAGCTGCGGGGGCGCAACGCTTGGCGGAGGAGGCGCAACATATGGCACAACTAGAAGCCGCAGTACAACAAGCTGTGGAGCAAGGAAGGGAGGTGCTGAGGCAGCAGATTGCCGCTCAAGAGCTCCTACGTTGACAGGAGAAGCTTACCCATGCAGCTCAAGCATCACAGACGCAGCAGGTACAACAGTCACATGTGGCTCAAGCAGCCCAAATCGCACAACTTTAGCAGTAGCTGGCATGGGCTCAGCAACAGTAGCTTTAACAGCAGCAGCTTCAGGAACAGCAGCAACAAAAGCAGCAGATGCAGTGGCAACATGGTTCACAAGGATCGTCTGCTCATCTGCCTCAAGTAAGCCCTCCCCCAGTCGTGCAACCAGCCATGTGTCCACAGATGCAGCCGGTGGCAGCACCAGAAGGAGGCATGTCACAGCCGTTTGTGGTTCAACAGCCACAACCAGCTCCGATGGTGCCACCCATGGCACACTATCAGCAGATGCACCAAGGAATAGGACCGCAACCTTTTGCGACACAACCAGCACCAGTTCAGGCAGGAGCAGCGGTACCACCACAAGGGCCGCAGCCAATGGCACAAGGCTATGTGCTACACTCTCACATGCGGCAGCACAAGGCAAAGCATAGCAAGGCCTGGAGGACGGTGTGCCCCAAGCAGCAGCCTCATTACATCTGCACAAGCTCAAGGTTGAAAATTTTGATGGCGAGAACTTCCCACATTGGGCGCACAAGTTCAAACAAGCGGCCCAGATACACGGCATCTGGTAGTTCTACAACAGCTACTACACACCTCCGCCCCCAGGAACGCTCTCTAGCGTGGTGGCTGAGTACAACTACTTCACCAGAGCTGCCTACATGGTGCTGGACGACCATGTGACTCCTCGTATCCAGCAAGCCATATGGATGTACGAGGAGACTGCTGAGCCAGCTCGCCAGGCTTGGTCCTACCTACTACGGACCTACATGTCTGGCAATTCAACCTTCAAATCTCACCTCCTCACGGAACTGTCGCACATCAACCTCAATGGCTTTGACAACATCAAATCCTACATCAACAAAGCGAAGTCACTTCGCGATCATCTTGTAGTGACAGACGCTCCTGTCTCTGAACCTGTGCTTGTGACCTTTCTCCTCAACGGTCTGACTGGGGACTGGGACGACGTTCGGAAGGTACTCAAGCTCAAGCATGAAGCAAAGCTCACAAAAGCATACGTTTGCAAGATGCTTCTGACAGAGCAACGTGACCGGCAGCTGACAAGAGAAAAGGAGAGAATCCTGAGCAATGCAACTTACCAAGTTGTGAGTGTTGCCGTGTCCACTGCTCAGCCCTCGCGGAACAGCCAGTCCACAAGGAACTCCGCATCCACCCAGTTGTCCGCACACTCTGAACCAAACGCTAGCACTCGAAGTGCACGCGGCCAAAATGCAGGGTCACGTCCTGTAGTGGAATGCCATTATTGCAAGAAGATTGGGCACATGAAGCGGGAGTGCAGGAAAAGGATGTGGGATGAGGAACAAGCCAGGCGACAGCAACGTTAGAAAGCAAACAGCTCAGGAGGAAAGGGGGGGAAGAAGGCTGCTGGCGGTAAGGAGAAGCAACCTGAGAGAGGCATGAACAAAGAGGCAGGGAAGCAGGATGGAGGCAAGGAGAAGCAGTTTGACTACGTAGGATCTGTCTTCCAGCTCTCAACTAAGCAGAGTGATGAGCTGGTACGCTCCACGTACGTGTGGTACCTTGACAGTGGGTGCACTTCACATATCACCCATGACAAGGCCTGCCTCCACGAGCTAGAACCCTGCTCCAAAGGCTTCGTCACGGTGGCGAAAAAGCGGCAAGTGAATGTTTTGGGAAAAGGAAAAATGATAGTGACTGGGCACGACGGTGCCGAGGTCAAGTTCGGGGATGTATTGTACATACCTGAGATTGCGGTGAACCTCCTGTCACTCGGGTAGCTGATGAAGAGGGCTCCGCGGATCGTTAGCAATGGACAGCGTGTCACTTTGAAGAGCCGTGAAGGCGAGACCTTTGCTGAAGGTCGCCTTCTTCCGCACGGCATGATAGAGCTGGACTTTGCAGCACTAGCTCCAACAAAAGGGCCAGATACGCCCTTCGGAGCAGCTAGTCTCCACAAGGTCTCTTATGCAGACCTCAGTTTGTGGCACAAACGGCTCGGCCATATCAGCAACCAAACCGTACAGATAATGCAGAAGCAAGAACAGGTCAACGGACTTGATATCAAGGAAAGTGGCAGTAAGGATGCAGCAGAACCTTGTGAAGACTGCGTGCGAGCCAAACTACTACGACAGATGTTTCCTCTGGATACGAAATACGACGTAAGCCAGAAGCTGAAGCTGGTCCACACCGACATTTGTGGACCTCTACCAATAGCCACAGTCTACGGAGGGCATCGCTACTTCTTGCTCTTCGTTGACGATGCCACAAGGATGGTGTGGAGCTATCCACTTCGCACAAGGGATGAAGCACCAGCATGCTTCTTCAAGTGGCTCGCAATGGCCGAGAGGGAAAGCAACAGAAAACTACAGGTCTTATGCTCTGATGGTGCTGGCGAGTACACTAGCATAGATTTTTCCATGCAATTGGAGGATCTCAGCATCGTGTAGCAGTTCTCCACGCCATACACTCCGAATTATATTAATGTAGTTGAGAGGGCAAACCGCACGATGCAAGAGACGCTGAAGTCGATGCTGCTTGCTGCGCAGCTCCACAACGCGTGGTGGCCATTTGCACTACGGCAAGCAGTGTGGGTACACAACCGCGTGCCACACGTGTCGCTACCAAGCATGACTCCATTCCAAGCATGGCATGATGACAAGCCCGACATCACCATGCTATGCACCTTTGGATGCATGGCCCTGCTCCATGTCGCAAAAGAACGTCGACGCAAGCAAATAGACAAAGCAACATGGGGGATCTTCCTCGGACAAAGCCCCAACATGAAGGGGTGGGAGTTCTACGATGTGGACACCCATCGGATCATCATCAGTAGAGACGTTATCTTCTTCGAGAACCTGACGCGCTCAGCTTGGGAGACTAAGCAATCTAGTGAGCCCGCTCTACTCCATAAATTCTACGACTCCTACATGGAGACGCTAGAGGAGGGGGAAGCTGACAGTGAGCCACTCTCCCTTCTTCATCTGGATAAGGCGGATGAGCAGCCGGTGGCCCCGCGTGTGGCCCTTGACACTCGTCGGAATGAACGCATCACCACTGATCATGAGGCGCTTGTAGTACCTCATGACAAAACGAAGGCCGTGGGAATGCAGAATGGTGCGCATGCGGCGAGGAAACCACATGATGGAGCTGCTCGGCATTCGGGGCGCCTCACGCGCCTCGTGCAGCAACAGTTACAACAGGAAGAAGAGCAGGAGATTAATGAAGCAAATCTGGCTATCACAGCCTGCTCCATCTACAAAGAGGAGGATGATGTCCTGGCGGACTTCACCACAACGCACCTCGTGGCTCTAGTCTCAGCAAGCGAGCTACCGCCTGAGCCCAAGACTTTGAAAGAAGCGCTGCAAGGCAAGCATGCTACATAGTGGAAGGCAGCACTTGACGCAGAGTACCAGAGTCTCATGGATCAGGGGACTTGGGAGCTTACGGAGCTTCCATCCGGCTCTCGCCTTGTGGGGGTGAAGTAGGTATTTTGTGTCAAGACAAAAGCCGACGAGAGCATCGACAAGTGCAAGGCTCGCCTCGTGGCAAAGGGGTTCACGCAAGTTGAGGGGAAAGACTTCTTCAACACTTTTGCTCCCCTGAGCCGCTACACCATTGCTCGCATCATGCTGGCAGTTGCAACAGTGATGGACTGCGAGGTGTAGCAACTCGACGTAAAAAATGCTTTTTTGCATGGTGAGATGGATACGACCGTCTACATGAAGCAACCAGAACGTTACGACGACGGGAGTGGTACAATGTGCAAGCTGGTTAAGATTTTTTACGGACTAAAGCAAAGCCCCCTTCTTTGGTATAGAAAGCTGCAAGCAGTGATGGAGTCTCTCGACTTCGAGCCTTCATCATACGACGACTACCTCTTCCTACATCGACCATCGCCAGACACGAAACCAGACTGCTACGTGCTAGTCTACGTCGACGACCTTCTCATCATAGGTCCGTCGGCAAAATTCATCAAAGCCACAGCGACGGCCATGGAAAAAGAAGTCAATGTGACACTTATGCCCAGTTTTGAGTTTTACCTGGGCATGAACATTGAACGGGACCGCGAAGCACATACGCTTCACCTGAGCCAGTAGACTTACGCTCGCAAAGTTTGTGAGAGATTCAACGTTTCTGATCGACAAGTCCTAACACCTCTGTCACAGCAGCAGCTGACACATCAGGGACAGAGGGGGAGGAGCGAGACTGACTACCGCAGCAGAGTCGGCTCACTGATGCACGCACCAAGTTGCACACGAACAGATTTGCAGTTTGCCGTAAGCAACTTGGCACGCGGCAACGAGACGTGTACAGAGGGAGCATGCAAGGAGCTGGACAGAGCTCTGGGCTACCTCAAAACTACAGGAGACGCAAATTTGCTCTTTGGAACGACTGACAGCCTCGACCTCAAGTGCTACGTCGACGCCGACTTTGGAGGTACAGAGGAAGATCGTCGAAGCACCACAGGTTTTGTGTGCCAGCTTGGTGGAGGAGCGGTGTCCTGGACCAGCAAGCGACAGAATCTCATCACACTCAGCTCCGCAGAAGCTGAGTACGTGGCAGCTACATCAGCTGCACAGGAGGTCACGTATCTTTCGCAACCTCCTGGAGGACATTGGGTTCGCTCAAACGCAGCCGACGACAATTTTTGTCGATAACAAGTCCGCGATAAACCTCGCAAACTCGACAAAATTTCAGGGTCAAACAAAGCACATCGACATTCGTGGGCACTGGATCCGTTCAAAGGTCAAAGACAGCACGATCCAACTCGTGCATGTGCCAAGCACAAAGCAAGCAGCCAATTTTCTGACAAAGAGCGTCCCGAAGGACATTTTCTACAGATGCGTGGGGTAGTGTGGTCTCACCTCCAACGCCCTCTCGCAGTACGTGCGGAAGCGGCCGGCCGTGGAAGGGACGCGGAAGTCAAACACACGCAGCTCCGCCATCGCGCAAGCCTGCTTTATGCAAACGGATTTCACATGCTTCATGGTTCAAGAGACAAAATCGACTGAAGCAAAAAATTGCGATGCAGCATGAGACCGCCATTCGACAAATCAACATGGCTTTCGTGGACCTCCAGATGATGCGGGGCGTTTCACAAAAAAAAACTCCAAAAAGGACTACCGTACAACAGCAGAATTTTTTCAGCGGCCTCCAGCTTATTAAAACAGCTCCAAAAACACTACTGCAGATTGTTCAATCTAGAGAAGGGCAGCAGTCTGATTTATAGCTTCTTATAGCTAAGCCCTTGCTGCCATCAACGACAGTTTCTATTGAAGGATTTGTCGGCAAAGCAGAATCCCTAACTGCTACAGCAGAACCTGTCGAAACTAAAAACAACTGCGGTGCAGTTAAAAAGGGTCGAGGGCAGAATCTTGACCTTGAAGGAAAAAGACAAAAGAGGCTTGTCGCACAGGTGCGAGCAGCCAAAGCAGCTGGCAGGGCCTTCGCAGCGAGCGCAACTACGAGGTTGGAACGGCCGCGGCCAGTTCAGGGGGCTGCCAAGTGAGCACCTAGATTTGCCGGCGCAGCTCGCGCACCTAGCACAGCTGCGAAATCGGAACGGCCGCAGCAAGCACGAGGAAGCGAGCGAGCAAGACAGAGTGAAAAAAAAAATCGGAGGAGAAAGAGCGAGGAAGCGGGCGAGCAGCCATAGAGCTCGCAACCGCTCGTGAAGCAGCCCTCTGGCTGCTTACGTCAGGGATCGAGGGCAAACGAGACGAGGGCTCACTCGCTAAGCGGGACCAGCTCGCAAGCAAGAAAATCGGCGGCAGCGGCGAACAAGACGAAAGTGGTGGAGGACATAAGTCAACAAATGCGACTACAGGAAGTTGCGCTCTGTTAGTAGCACACGCTGTTACTACCGAACGAAACAGGGCCTCAACACCTAGCGCAAAATCGGCGGCTCAACCCCCAATTCTATGGGCGAGCGGGCGCACGACCACCCCGGACAGATTGAGCAAGAACGGCGTTTCTCACTCGACAAGCAGCGGACAGCATGGACTTAACCGGGTCTTTCAACGAAATAGTAACTGTACCACGGCTGTTACTGTTACAAAGAAGCTGCTCACGACTAAAAACGGCAAGGACAACCTCCAGACTGACTTGGGTAACTTTTGTACTACTCCAGCGGCTAGAAAGTCAACAGACGACCTAGAAACAATTTTTCTGGAAAATTCTCCACCTTCAGAGGTGCAAGAAGGATGCAAGAATGATCCGTGGGAACCAAACCATCATGCTAAGTTCATCCTCATGAAGCACCAGACGGGTTGCTTCTGCAAGAGGCAACCAAAAAATTTCTGGAGTGGCCCGAACTCGACCCAACACTTTTCGGTTATGACCAGCTGACCGAAAGGAGTGTCAGTCGACCCGAAATAGATCACGAAGTGACCCCGGCACCAAGTCAAGAGGAAGGAATTTTTTCCTCGGGTGCAGAAGCTGACATTGATATTTTTCCAGATTTCCACTCAACGAGGAGGACACTCAGCTCTGATTCCTTGACGAAGATTTCTAGGAGTCACTTGAGGAATTTTTCGGGAGCTCACAAGAGTGACACGGTTCAAACCACCAGCACAACAATCGAGGGGGAGTGTTGAGAAGTACGATTACTGCGCTCGTGTCAAGCTCCGAAATGGTGAAAACGGCACTACATTCGGAGCACTGTACGGAAAGTTACGGATTTTACGGTGAATTCTCGTGTCCACGTCTACTGGGAATTCTGACCTGTACAGGCCAGATAAAATCTGGCAACCAGCCCTGAAGTAGTCTAAAGGGCTTGTTGTGTATTATAGTGTGCTGGCATGCGTAAGGGGGTTGCGCATGCCTCTAGTTAGCTCTAGCAAGGAGGGGAGCTGCCTACTACGCAGCACTGTATAGCTATCTTGGTCAGGGAGTCCTCTAAGTGACTGAGCAAGACTCATGCACCCTTGGCATGAGGTCCACACTGCATCACCATCATCATGCATGGAGCCTAGGCCCTTCAATCTGCATTGGCCAATCTGGTACAAGCTTCAGGAGGCACCTGATCAACGGATCTAATGCAGCAGTATGGCAAGATCAACGGCGGTCAGAGAAAAGCCTACAGAGCAAGCAACTTCCTGGAGAAGTTGCACCTGAACACCTGATGAAGCTTCCTCAACAAGGAAGCTTCTCCCTAAACCTGCAAGGATTCCAGTAACAACTCTGACCTACAGGGAGCTTCTCTTGAAAGGAAGCTTCCCCAAGAGGCAGCAGACTTGAACCACCTCAAGGAAGCTTCTCCTTCAGGTGGTCAACTTGCAAGGACCACAGCTATAAAAGGGGAAGCTCCTCTCAGTTCAGATCTATCTCAGCATCTCAGCTTTCTGCAAGAACTCAGCTCTGCTCAAGCCTCTGACTCTGGAGCTCAAGACCAAGACTCTGCTGGAGATCCCTCCAAGGCCCCTGTATGCCTGGCAAGGCCTGCCAGCCTAAGTGGAGGCTACCCTGGAGGCCAGTCAACCCGGACACTGCGGCAAGACCCTTGCCACGACGGCCTGGAGGGCCTAGCAACGCGTTGCCCCTCTGTGGGCCAGGATCTGTGCTAGCCTAGCTTGACTAGGATTTTCCATGTACCACACTTGTACTTTGTATCAATGAAGATTTCAGTCCAGATTCCCAACCCTTGCCCTGCAATTGTACATGCTGCACTGCTGATCACCCAAAGATCCTACCAGCAAGGGTCCTAGCCCTTGCTGCCCGTCTCTGAAAATCAACAATCACCAATGTTGAAAATGCATTTGATAAAACTGAAGTTGCAAAGACTAACTCTTTACAACTTATCAACATTTTATTTCACAATTATTTGTAATGTGCTACACTTAACTCTAACTTGTTTATGTTTCAACACATTTTAAATTACTTTATGGTATTCCTTAAAAGAACAAAATTCTCTCTTTTAACTTGACAAATGATTCATACTTAGGGATCATTTCACTTGAAAAAGAAACTTTATCATTATATACCATAAACCAAACTTCGTACTAAATTCAAACATTTATGCACATTAGGTATGTGAAAATGATACACTCTATGGTCCATTGCCCTAGCATGTTTGGCTTCTATAGGAGGAATCCTCAAGTACTTTTCCTTATACAAACTCTTCGTCAGGAGGAGCCAGCAAACACGTTATTTGGAATGCAAACAACTACTTTTTATTCCTCGTTTTCCGACATATACTACATGAAACAAAATGACTTCTAAGAGGAAATAATTACTTGAGATCCTTTGAGGGCACTCTAGGAAACGGATAGAACAAAAAATACGTTTGATCCATGAAGATTAATTTTTAGGTATGAATAAAAGAATCTGAAGGACTTCAAATTTAAATCAAATGGTTATATAATATGATATTCTTGATGAAAACATTCATCATTGAAAAAAAGACATACATCAGATGAGTCCATTAGAAAACAATGTCATTCCATGAAAGACAATATGACTATGTAGTTCATAAAAACATTGTCCTTCCCTTTTCATAACACAATGAATTATTTTTACATGGAGAAAAAGATACTACATTTTTTGAAACATATACAAAAAGTGAGCTCATGAAACAATCATTTAAATTTTCAAACATTGAAACTTCAAACCTTTTGCAACCTTAGGAACATAATTAATGGTAAAAGGTTTAATTTTCTAAGTGCAATTTGAACCTAAATACATCATTTTGTCAGGAACGTTTTTTGTACAATTTTTTTCTAAACATATTATGTTATAAAAAGTTTATTTAGAAAACTCATTGAGAAGTTGAATTAGTATAGTGTAAGTAAAAACTGAGCTATTCATTTGAACGTATACGTTTCATTTTTTCTTAATAACGATGAAAACTTGGAATGATTGACAATTTTAAACATTAAAAAATGAATAATCAGTTTAAAAGTTAAAACTTCGTTTTATCATTCATAAATTGATTTTTATTTTTCATTTATCATATTCCCTTCTTTAATATACAATAAATTTTAGATGAAACTTTGGCACGAAATAAAAAAAGATGTTCAGTACAATTTCAAAAATTATTTTATTGTGGAAATCACTTACTCGTAGTTTTTTTGTCTATCCATAACATTAAAGGTGTTTGTGAGTATTTTTTCAGTTTCCAAAAAACAATCATGGAAAGTGGATGTGGCCTATTGCACCCTCGTTTTAAGAAAGCCCCATTAACACCCAAAACGAATGTCTTGGATTCAAGTTTGTAATTTCTTCTATCGCATGTATGCTGTCACCTATTGAGGTATTACACGTGGTTGTAAGCATTGCATATAACTTGGCATTGGCTGTATGTAAAGAAAATAGTTTGACAAGCATTCAACTAAACAAACTTTAGTAGTCACCGTTTTTTAATAATTTATGGAAGTAAAACTTGCAGGCGACCATAAGCTTTAGTATAAAACAAGTATTCCAAACCTAGATTTTGCTCTCATACATAAACAATGCTTGGAATGTATGGAAAGTTTGAGAGTTCTCGTTAGCTTTGCAAAGGGACTAGCATTTTGATAAAGTAAAGCTGTTCTGGCAAGAGCAATACAACGTTCTTCAATCGATTCCACAAAGCTTAAACGCATTTTTTTCAAACTTGTTGAGCATTCATTTAGCATTCAAGGAAACATAACAAAAAATAACAACAAAAGGCCGTATTCCTACTCTAACAACAAAAGAGAATACCCAAATACGTGTCCCAATACCCTACTATACATTCAAGATGAAGGTATTTATTTAATGTATCGTGCTTTGACGCAAAAAAATATTTGCATCAAGCTTTAAAAAAATCTCAAAATCATCTAGTGATTACGTGCCCCAAAACTCTTTATGACCCTGTTTTTTCTCTTTGCTAAGGTTCAAGCACCTTCTTTGCATTATTCATTGGCCCGTGGAAGGTTCCGTTTTTACCAAAAGGGACTAAAATCTCTAAATCATCTTACCACCCGTAAAGAACCTTTTCCTCAAGTCCATAGTGACATTTTTTTGCTAAAATGTCTATTTTTAACGAAAGATACGCCACTCTCCTAAGTCAGCTATGGCTTCACACGAAAGTACCCAAAATTATATCTATCTATTGAGAGTACATGTTCTCATCACATAGCAAACAATAACCTAAACAAACCTCACCGGCCCATCATGTATATGTATATGTACATGTATATGTATATGTATATGTATATGTATATGTATATGTATATGTATATGTATATGTATATGTATATGTATATGTATATGTATATGTATATGTATATGTATCTGTATATGTATATGTATATGTATATGTCTATGTATATGTATCTGTATATGTATATGTATATGTATATGTCTATGTATATGTATCTGTATATGTATATGTATATGTATATGTCTATGTATATGTATCTGTATATGTATATGTATATGTATATGTCTATGTATATGTATCTGTATATGTATATGTATATGTATATGTCTATGTATATGTATCTGTATATGTATATGTATATGTATATGTCTATGTATATGTATCTGTATATGTATATGTATATGTATATGTCTATGTATATGTATCTGTATATGTATATGTATATGTATATGTCTATGTATATGTATCTGTATATGTATATGTATATGTATATGTCTATGTATATGTATCTGTATATGTATATGTATATGTATATGTCTATGTATATGTATCTGTATATGTATATGTATATGTATATGTCTATGTATATGTATCTGTATATGTATATGTATATGTATATGTCTATGTATATGTATCTGTATATGTATATGTATATGTATATGTCTATGTATATGTATCTGTATATGTATATGTATATGTATATGTCTATGTATATGTATCTGTATATGTATATGTATATGTATATGTCTATGTATATGTATCTGTATATGTATATGTATATGTATATGTCTATGTATATGTATCTGTAT
>SZWC01005798.1:112195-126298 GCA_023375785.1 Penium margaritaceum | reverse complement strand
TGTATATGTATATGTATATGTATATGTATATGTATACGTATATGTATATGTATATGTATATGTATATATATATGTATATGTATATGTATATGTATATGTATATGCATATGTATATGTGTATGTATATGTCTATGTTCATGTATATGTCTATGTATATGTATCTATATATGTATGTGTATGTTTTATGTATATGTATATGGTTTCGTAACATTTTCATCTGGGAACCATGTAACTTTGCCATGGTAAAATATTCATCCTCTTGTTTGCGTTTTTGGTACTAGTGTCGTATGCGAAGAGAATCAATTCTATGCATGAAAAACATTTTGTCTTTCCTTGTCCTAAGGGTTGCCACCATTTTTTGTAAATTGGCTGTAGAAATGTTCTTTGTTTTCAAATTTGAAAATGCTTATAAATCAAAACCAGGAAAACTTTGTACTTAGTGAAATATTTCCTTGTTTACTTGGGTAACAGGCGCACCATGCGTGATGTTCCGCTAGTAGGATATACTCTGTTTTAGAGCCTCATCGTGAATGGAACACGTGGCCAAGTGTAGCATTGGCTAAGAAATCTTTAACTAGACGGGTAAGCAGTTATTTAAGACTTACTTCATAGAATGATCTATTGAAGGTCAGTGCGATTAGCATGGCTAAAGGGCATGATGAATTGAAACCGACCAGTCTAGTCCATCCTTAGTAATTGCCAAGATGAAGTACCCTTTTCTCCCACATGGATAAGCATAGGAAACAAAGAGGTGGATTCGCGTTTGTATAGACGCCATCATAGTTTGCTGTTGAGGTCAGCACTATTGAATGAAGATGTTCCTTTCCAAATTTTTGGAACAGGTGTTTACAAAAGTTTGGAAATGCAAGCATATTTTTGTTAATTGCTTCGTTAGCTACGGGTTATTATGTTTCATTCCCTTATGTTATGATACACGCAACTCATTTACCCTAGTTTTCAGGTCATTAAAGTTGTTTGCGATTGGTATCCTTGATTTCTCGAGCCATGTTGAGCCTTGTGTCATCAACGATGCACAAATATCCAGTTTATTCATGAAATAATGGACAAGACCTTTCTTAAGCTTAAAAAAGTGTCTTGTTAAATTATCTTGCTATAGTATGTTATGGAAACGTTTTAGAGACAAATTGTTTCCAAGGAAGGTGTAGTTTGTAGAGATATTCGACTCGTGAAAAGTACAAATTGTGGCATTTGTTTTATTCGTCCTAACCAAGGAAATGAAGAAAGCAAAGGACACAAATCACATAAATTTCATTCTGACGACCTCTGAATGATCTCAAAATTTTATTGATTTAAGTGGAGTTTATTTTTTTGTTTAAATAATGCTTGCATAAAATTATTTCTAAAGTAGAATGTTTTAAAGGACTATTAGTGAAAATATGGAATCACACCAAAACTGATGTACGTTGTCTTTATGAAAATAAAGAAGAAAACTTGATTGAAAACAATGCAGCATTAAGTGTTTCAAATTCTTCAATTTATTTTATTTATAGTTTTCCCATTTAATTGAAATGAAATTATAAAATGAATAATATATTTTATTAAGTATACAAAAAGCTTTGTTTTAATGATAAAGTGTTCGATTTTTATGCATGTCTGGAGCATTTATTGTTTTGAACTCGTCAAATCATAGTTTTTCATTTTATTTATCGGTTTTAAAAATACCTGGTGCAATTAATGGTATCCATAGAACTCATTAAATATGTTTCATAATACCTTTTTATTTTGGGATTTCTAAAGGTTTGCTTATAGTTAAAAACATTGGGATGTTTGATTAAGTGGATGGAATCAAATTGGCATGATGTGTTGTTCTTTTTATTCTTTGATTTCTTATTATTATTGGAATTTTTTTCTCAAATTTTTAATTTTAGTATGAAAACATTCGTTTTTTCTAGACATAGACTGGGTTTACGTTTGCCAATGAAATGCTTGTACACTTCTGACCTAGGATTTGCCGGAGATTATTCTTTGTCAAGAAAGATCTCATCTCTTGGTTCGAGAATAAATAAAGATTTGTGTATCACCGGTCACAAAGGAATTCACGAGCGTTGGGAACGGACAACTTGGACAAATTAGGTGCGAGTCGAACAATGGGTGAGGCCGGTTGCGGTTCGAATCGGTGGTAGAACGCTACCGGACACAGGCTTAACTCAACATGGTTGAGGACTTTTTGGGTCCACAAGTTGAGCACAGTGTTTGTCTCATTCAGAGAGCTGGTCATGAGTCGTATGTTTCCGGTCATGTCCGAAGGTTGACCCAGCTATCGAGGGCTGGCATCGAACTTTCAGCTATCGGTACTTTACGTCGATTGGTTGGAGGTAGTTAGTTGAAACGATGTCGTCCGTTAATTGGTGCGCTAGGCTGGACCCGCTAAGTTGGTTAACCACGAGGTGAATGAACCCCATCCGGACGGATGAACGCGTAGGGTCCTGTTGGACTGCCTTGACGACGTTCCAGGGGAAAACCCCGCGGACATCACTTGCGAGAAAGATAGTGAACTCGCCCGACCATCGATTCCAACCGCAACCAGCCTCACCCAATAGAGTATCAAACCAGTCGCTTAGGAAGGAACAGACTTAACGTTTTTCCACTCAAAGAATGCTGCTCTGAGGGCAATATGCGCCTTGACACTTGAATAAGCGCTTTGCAACATCCGTACCAGGAAAATCGCGGAGCACAATGCTCATATGATTGATTCGTACAAGCATCTTGTCGGCTTCTGGCACTCGACAGGGTGTGGAGAGAAGACGGCGTTGCGTGTTTGCATGTTGACCGTTCACAAACGATTCTTTCCGCCAGCACCCAATTTCTGCCCGTCGCAAAATGTCGGTCAGCACCCGATGTTACAACGCATGGCATGAGGAAAACTACAAACGTGGCGCCTTTTAACAGGTAGGAAGCGCGATTAGCAAACCCAAAAACAATTTACCACAAATAACGCACCTCGAAAGTAAGAAAACAATAAAAGCATTCTAGGGTGGCACACAAGAATGGAACTTATAAAAATGCCCCTCCTCTCAAAATCACCCAAGAATAGCTCCCCCCGGCGGAGATGTCACGTCATCGGCCCAATGTCGAGATCAATATGGGGCTTATCTATGTTGTGCTTTGCGTTCTCACTCGATGAACAAATTCCCATATTCTCCGAAGAAGCTTTGTTTGAATAAAAAACATGATGATGTTGATCTTCTATAGAACACAACCCTACACAATCCAACCACGCATTTATCTAATTTTGCCCTTTTCTCCCTCGCGTCAAAGGCTGCCCCCCCCCTCCCCCTTCTTTCTTCATGTTGAAACAAACATGCCCTTCATGCTAGATATCACTGAACATAGGCGTGCCCTAGATTAAACGCAAATTTTGGCCAATGACATGGTATCGCCAACTAGGGGGTGCCATGTTTATGTGCTACTTAGTCGAAGGCCATCTTTGCTTGGCAACTTTTTGCATGCTATCCTAAGTTGTGCATTATTGTGTGCTTGCTTTTAGAAAGGTGCCATGTTAGGGTCCTTGCTTTAAGAGGCCCCCACTTTTGTGCGCTTGGTTTAGGTTTCGCCTTTTTTGCATGCGTCTTTACAAAGGCTACCATTTTTCAAATTTTCTCTGCCTCGGAAGATTTGACCAACCCCAAACAAGATAATGACTGAGAAAAATGCAAAATTTGTGCCCTTTTCAAATTGCAAGCAAAAATGGCAACCCCTTGAATTGAGTATGAAAAAAGGGTGCTCCCCAAAGTGAGCACGCACATATGGTGTCCCCCATAGGAAAGATGCACTAATCTCCACTCCAAAGATACCACAAAAAATGACACTCAGTAAGAATAACCCCTCTCTAAGTAGTAGGCAAAAGAAGCACCCCTTGGTAGCAATGCCATGTCATCAATCAAATTGCGGGATCTTTTGGCGGCCCATTTATGTTGTGATTTGTGTTGCCTCTTAATCAAAAAATTTCCTTTCATTTCTAAAAAATCCATTTATGCCTTTTTTCAAGTCCTTTACATTGGAGCCAGTCGGCCCCTTTTTATTTCTTTCCCTTGCATCAAAGCGGACCCCCCATTTTCTTTCTCGCATCAAATCTAATTGGCCCTTTTACTAAACATCACTAAAAGAGGGCCAACTAGCTTTTACACGAGGAAAACAATGAACAAATAAAGGAAGGGCCAATTGGCTTCGAAGCAAGGGAGAAGCACAAGGTGCGAAGAAACATTCTAACGTCGTGTTTTGCAGATGATGACCATTACTTTCTTTTTTAGTTTCAGATGTGTTTATTCAAAAACAGTTTGTTTATGAGTAAATAATGGAAATCAAAACATCAAGAAGCCCTTGTTGATCGTTGAACTTGCTTGATGTCATGGCATCGCTAACAGGGGGCGTTATCTTTGCGTAATACTTAGCGGGGGATAACTTTTGTTGTGTGTCATTTCTATTAGGTGCCATTTTTTGGTACTATTGATGGCATCCATGCAACTTTTGCTCCTACGACTAGTATGGCTACTACGGCTACTATTGCTTAGCTCCTACTATACATGCTATTCCCGCACTACCAGAGCACCTCCTACTACTATTATTGCTTCTACGGTGCTATTTCTACACGCTATTACGACGTGCTACTACTGTTATTACTACTGTTGCTTACTACGACTCCATCTTGCTACTGCTCACTACTGGTCGTTCCTACTACCTCTTGGGGGCTACTTTTTTGCTATTGTCGTTGCATGCTACAACTACTATTATACATCGTTATAGCTTTTCCAGGTGCCGTAGAGGCTACTTTTGCTATTACATGCCATCGTCCACTCTATTTCCCACTACTACTGTTCTTGTTGCTTTTGGTACTACCGAAGAAATTTAAATCCCCTCTGCTCTTGGAGTAGAGCAACTTCTAGAACCTAGAGCAATGTCAGTAGTAAGAAGAACACCAACGAGAGATTCCCCTACTCTAAATCACCATGTAGTTCCCTACTAAAAATCACAACGCAATTTCCTTCCTCTTTCCTTATCTCTCTTTCTAAGGGAGCTGCTACCTCTGGTGCTGCTCCATTGGCCATCCAACATCAACCAATGCTACATATACTTGTTTTTGTCTTGTAGATGCATTGCTGAATAGTACTGCACACTATTGCTTGTGTGGTGCCACATAGCACTTCCTCACAATGTTATAGGTCGATTGTTATAGCACCATAGCTCACACGGCCCCTAATGCCCCCACACTAATATAGAATTCATGAGCATGTAAGCCCATGAAAAATTCCAAGAGCTCTGGGTGTGAGGGACAGAAAGTGAATGCCAAATCAGGCTAAGTCTGGAACTCATTAATAAGGAGAGAGTACAATGAGCCCTATAGAGAGCTTATTTACTGGGGAGTGGCAGCTACCTTGCCAGGCCATGTTATCAACGTCGCAATAAGAAGCACGATGGGGAATGCCGAGGTCACAGCAAATGAAACACATTAGAGAGGTCTCCCGAGGCACCGGAACAGTCCAATATGTGCCCAATTCTTGACTAAGAATATGATATGTAACATACCTAAAACACATGTGCACTCTACGATGATGTAGTACCACCACGGTCAAGCTAAGTTATGCAATTCTAGGATTCCCAAGATGACGCAACATATCACCGGACACCAGGTCTCAACCACATGCAAGCGATACATGTCTACAAAACGTCAACGATGGATAAGCTATCAGTGGTGGGTCTCGCGTGATACTAGTACAAAGCACCATGTACCCGGGTCTCAACCACAAAGGGAATGCATAAACTTTCAACCTGAATATGTGTCTAATCATCGTGGGTCTCTCAGGGCACTAGCACACCACCAATTGCCCAAGTCTTGACCATCGAGAAAACTCTACCAATCATGCGTGTGTAAACTAGGTGGTTAGAATGTATCATCCACAATATTAAACAAGTAATGTAAGTGCTGGAGCATCATTGGAGCAAACCACGAATCTCTCACAACATAACGCAATCTACCACTTTGAGAAGCTGAAAGCTCACACAAAAATGAGAGGAGCGCAGGTGATTCACAAGGATGAGCTGTGGGGAAAAAGACAATTCCAAAAATTGGGGCAGATGGAAATTTTTTGTAAAGTAATATGTGTACTTCAATAGAAAGTGTTGAGTGGGTCGAGTACATATGTAGTGCCAGGAAGCTTCCGGGTAGCTTCTCATGGTATTAGAGGAGCAATACATCCCACATTAAGCTACGCAAAAGACACGTAGGAGTGGTAGTAGTATTGAGAGTCATAAACGCAGCCATAGGTCATGGGAGGACCGACCACTCCACCATGACCTAGTGTGGCACGCAGTAAGAACAGAGATGTCATTGCGTCAAATGCCAAAGTTGCATCATCATGCCATCATGAAGGAAGCGGTAATAGGTTGCCCAAACCTGTTTATTAGCAATTCAAGCACGAGGTAGTGTTGGGCAGTCCGCGAAGCTTCTTTGAATTATCATTTTGCGACGCACTTCCCACCCCCTTGGACGCTTGAGAGCGGAACTGCCACAAAGGACCACCATTGAGGGTCTCAAAGGAGAAATTTCTTGTCATGAGCTCTCCAACGCATCCACTCAAGCTTTTTTTCGTGCTTTAAAGTAGACAAGAAATATAAACTTGATCTTATTTATGGAATTATTTGGAATTTCGGGTAGACAAGAGAACACAAAATTTTTGCGCCTTTTAAAGTTTATTTTTATCCAAAACCACCACCATTACATTCAACATCATCTCCCACATCATTGCTCCAAAATCCACTACGTTTGGAAAACCTTCATGTTGGCATCATCATTATGGGTGATAACACCATCACCAATACTTGGGCAAATTTTTGGCTTAAACATCAAGTTCTCCTAAAGTCTCAAATGCTCTAGAAATGCAGTTAAAATTTAAATCCGACTACTTTTGCATTTTTTTGTTAAGAGTGCCCCATATGGCTCCTGACAAGGACAAGCAGAAGGGACTCACTACTCCTTTTGGCTTTGGCACTATGGCTGAGAGCTCGAGTCCTCACTCTGAGGCCATCAGCTCCTTATTCGAGGTGCGCGTGCACATCCGACAGTAGTAGGCAACACATACAACCACCTTTGAGGAGATTCTCACCATGTTATGGAGGATAAAGTGGCGTTTGCGAGCCACAGCCAGAGCACGATAGTAGAACGTTAAGCAAGAGGACGTGCAAGAGGGGGGTGTGGAGCAGCAGCTGTCGACTAAAGCCAAGAGTAGAAGTCACAATACCGATGGCCAACAGCAAGAGTCACAAGGCCCTTGAGTGCCTAGTTACATGCTTTTGGATTTGGCAATGTGAGGCCATTGAGGGGATGAGCCGTCTCGAGTTCGGTCAGCAAACCACTCCCGTAAATGATTCTAGGTTGTCTACGCCGCTCTCCCAACGTGTCCTTTGGTGGGCGTCCGATTCCTCATGCGATCAAGCCTCTCCATGAGGTTGCCCTTCCCATGGATTGGCGGCCCAAGAACTTTGAGACTCCACCACCACAGTACGATAGTGATTGGGTTCAACGCTTGGGAAGCCCTCTTCCAGGTGTGGGGTGATGCAGAGGGTGTTTGGCCATATTACTTGAGCCATGACAGAAGGCCAACCCCTGCCAGGAGCAGGTTGTGGTGAGATCCACACGCAACTTGCTCTACGTTGTCGCCCACGACATTGCTCCCAACTTCTGCCCGTTCTTAGGGGCCCCTATTCTAGGCAGTAGAGCAAACCCCTGTCATAGCTGGGAGCTGGTCGTGAACCTGCAAGCAGTCAATACCCATGGACCAATGATGGAGTGTCCTCCAGATTTTGGCTCCCTTATGTAGAATACCTCTGATTCAGTGGTAGCCTACCGACGAAGAGCCATATGTATCTACACTCACCTTGGTATCATCGGCGGCTCCGTGTTGTGCGTCTTACATACCATCATTATTGGGGCCCACGTGGAGTTTGTCAAAATGTTCACCTACGTCAACTAGGCAATTCTTGCCAAGCTGTCAACCTCGTCAGAAATCCTCTCTTGGGCCCATCAATACTACCTAAAACAGACAGCTACACGTGAGACTGTCGAAGACCATCAGGCAAGTCCAGTAGCTGTTGTGACGATCGCCTCACCAATGGCATCTCCCCTCCTCATTGCTTTGTCCTCATCCTCTTCTCGTTCACCCACATCCAAGGCATGGATACTACTATGCAGGACAAGAAGGGCAAACCGAGCTGTGGTTAGGGGCAACAATAGTAACGATAGAAGTAGCGTGTACAATATTCCTGTGGTGGGAGTAGACGTTCAGTCCACTTCGAAAACTGTGGGGGGACACATCGAAACACATAGTGCGCATAAGACGTTGACTTGATAATGCAAGACCTTCAGGTCCTGTATACTCGAGGGAGGGTTGCCTCCAATACCACCCAGACAGGTCACCCAACTAGAACGATAGCGGACCCTCCACTTGCCTCTGGTGACGCGGATGTCGCAACCCCTCGCAACCTCATCATCATGGAGCTTTGTCATCTTCTGGCTCTCCGCACTTTGGGAGGGGTGAGTGTGTTGAAAGTGTAGTGTGGCGTACAATCCACTTATACTGTTACATTTGTGTCCTATGATGATGTGTGTCAAGGAGCGTCAACTGCATGTGATGACTTCAGGCCTGACTGTGTAGAGTGATTAAACGAGTCCCAAATTTCTTCATGCCCATTGTGACTGCATTGTCCCTGCTGAGCGTCCGGCAGCTGCAAAGTGTTCTATGGCTCATTGGTCATGCATGACGATGGGTCGTGAGGCAAGTGGTACGTGCATCATTGACTCCACTGCCACTCACCACATGACTTGTTGTTGCATTGAATTCTTTGTCCTCAGTCCTGTTGGGTGTTTTTGATCTATTTGCACAGGAACTAGTCAGTCTTTGCCACTCTAGGGCATTGCGGTTGTCATCTGCGACGTGCTTTACATTCCTTCTCTGGAGCTCAGCTTGGTGTCTCTTTGTGCCTCCACTCAGATGGGTCTCTTTCTTGAGCACTCTACTGATGCTAACACTATTTCCACTTGTGATACTCGTGTTGTTGTCCTCCATGAGTCTGTTCTTCATGACTTGTGTAATGTCTCTTACAGTCTTGCCTCTGTGCCTCCTTTGTTGTCCTCATTTGCATGCGTTTTTGTGACTGGTGGGCTCTCCCCTGAGCACTAGTGCTTCTTGCATGACAGAATTTATCACGTGAGCTCAGACGTAGTATCCAAGCTCATTCGGAGACAGCGCGTCCTTTTTCTAAAGGTGGTTTACTTCAAGAAAACGCCCAAGACCGATTGCCCATTTTACACTCAATGTAGATGCATTGCTGTACTTACCCTCAATCTACCTCATGGGTACTTTGCCCGTTGGATTGGGTCCACTCGGACCTCCTCAATCCTCTTCTACTCAAGTCCCTCTCAGATCGGGGTCGCTATGTGCTCACTCTAAATGATGACCAATAGGATGCGGTGGGCCTACAACCTCTGCCAAAAGAGTAATATCGCCTTTGTGGTCCGCTTGTGGCTGGTGATTACTGAGGGCCTGTCTCGTCACACCCTTCACACGTTCCGGTCACATCATGTTTACAAGTTCTTAGGCGAGATGGATGCGTAATTTTTCTAGCATAGTGTTTTTCACTGGCTATCCACTTCCGCTACACTATAAGAGAATGTTGTGTTTCAGTGTTGTAGCGACACCATGGAGGATGCAATCCATGTGGTCCAAGTGTGGTCTTCTAGAGTACTTTGCAGTTGAGGAATTCTCCTACATGACGTGGGTATGTGATCGCTTGCCGCATGGTCCTCTTCTAGACCATGTCATACTGTATGAGCTATGGTTCGACCATCACACTAATCACCGTCTTGCTCGCATTTGGGAGTCCCTTGCTTGCGTCAGGTACATTGAGGACCAGCAGGGGTCTAAGGTCTCACCTCAAGGTTGCATGTGTGCCTTCCTTAGCATCTTTACGTCATAAGTCTTGGTGCTTTTGGAACCCCACTCGCCATCAAGTTTTGGATTCATGCTCTCTTCTCTGAGTCTCTCACCTACCGCAACCTATCCAACATTGTGTCATTGGCCGCCAACCACATTCCCACATTTGTGGCTTCTTGAGAAATGGGGGAATCTCGTCCTAAAAACGGATCCGTCCAGGCCTCCACACTTATGGTCCGGTCTCTACCTGCTAACAATCAGATCATTGTGGTTATAGGTCAAGTAGCTTCATCGGTCCCCGCCGGCACACCTGATCCGTGCTAGCATCAGTCCATTCTGGCACACCTGATCCCGTGCCACTGTCAGTCCCCTCTAGATCAACAAACCTTGTGCTAGATTAAGTCCCCTATGGCACATCTCATTCCGTGTCATTGCTAGTTCCCTCTGGCACATGTGATCCCAATATTGTGACAACATCCCCAGTCATACCTACTCATGTGCCCCCCCCTGATCATCTTACGTGTAAGCCGGCACTTGTCCATGTTCTTCTTGTACCCTCTTCCCTTCCGTATGAGTCTATTGCACATGCTACTGAGGCCTAGTAGCCTTCTACGCATCCTGAGGTAAGCACCTCAACATTCGGCTACTCTCGCGTGAGCCGCAAACATATCCATCCATTGGCCTCTGAAGCTTAGCACAATGCTGACTTGCCGCCTAGACGTCCACTTTGCAGTGTTCAGAGTGGCAAGCCTGGCACAAAGGCCCTTGGCTTGAGTGTCCACGCAAAGTACACTAAGGTACACCCATCGTGTCTTGTTGGTCAAGAGTTGGTCTCACGAGAATTCTGAGTTACATGTGATGTTGCAGCTGACCTTGTCCTGAACAGATTAAGTTTAGAGGCGTGTATCTTAGCCACCAAAAGCTCTCAGTGGAGGACGCCTAATCCAGCTATGTTGAAGGAGGCACTTTCTTCTGAGGATACAAAGTTGTGGTGTGTTGCTTGTGAGGATGAGCTTAGAGCCATATGTGAGTATAGTGCCTATGATCTTGTCGACCTCCTCGTAGGCAATAGGCTATATAGCCCAAGTGGGTCTTTCACAAGAGGGTGAAGCCGGAAGGCACATTGGATCGCGCCAAGGATTGCGTGACTTCCAAGGGATTCTCACAGGTTGAGGGTGGAATCCACTGAAACCTTCGCACCCGTTGGCTGCATGACCATCACTAGCCCTGAGTTTGGGGTTGTTGCTCACCACGAACCCTTTCGCACAACGTCAAATGATGGTAGCAAGTATTTTTTGACCTTCATTGACAACCAGAATTGCAAAGTGTGGATTTCTTCCTCAAAACCAAGGGAGGTCAGTGAAACGTTGCATGATTTTGTCGCCATGGTGGAGTGGAAGACTGGAAAGAAAGTCAAAGCAATATGAAGCCACATCGGCAGAGAGTATGAGGCATGCAAGGGCTGGTTGCTGCAACATGGGATCAACCACCAGCCCACAACGCCCTACACGCCGCAAAGCAATGGTGTGGCCAAACGGATGAATCAGACCATCCTCGGCATGGTGCGCAACATGCTATTTGATGCAAAAATTCTACCACGGTTCTGGACGGAAGCGGCAAGAACGGCATGCTATCTTGTCAACCTCATTCCTNTATGAAGCCACATCGGCAGAGAGTATGAGGCATGCAAGGGCTGGTTGCTGCAACATGGGATCAACCACCAGCCCACAACGCCCTACACGCCGCAAAGCAATGGTGTGGCCAAACGGATGAATCAGACCATCCTCGGCATGGTGCGCAACATGCTATTTGATGCAAAAATTCTACCACGGTTCTGGACGGAAGCGGCAAGAACGGCATGCTATCTTGTCAACCTCATTCCTCCGGCTGCTCTGGGCAGGCGCGGAAAGAAAAAGGGTAAGCAACAGATGACGCCACAAGAAGCATGGTCAGAGAAGAAGCCTGATGCATCACACTTGAAAGTCTTTGGCTGCACCGCATGGGCAAAGGTTCAGCCGGGTGAGGGTGCCGGCAAGCTGGATGCAAGAGCACAAAAGTGCGTTATGGTAGGCTATGAGATGGCCCACAAGACCTACCGCTTGTGAGACCTGGCAGGAAGAAGACTCATCACCAGCCGGGACGTAACGTTTGATGAGAGGAAACCAGACAAGGAAGAGATGCTTGATCCCACGCAAGCTCCAAAACAGGGAGAGTGGTTGGTGCTGCTGGAGTCAGGAGATCAAGCTCCCAAAAACTGGCAAGTGGTGCCAGTGCGGCAAGTCGTGAAGAAGAGTAGTGTGGCTGGGAAAGCGGCTGCGCAAGCTGATGTAGCAGCTAGCTCCGGCACAGATTCGGAGACATCCGAGGCCTCTGAGACCAGCTCCGAGGCCAGTGGCTCTTCAAAAGAGGAAAACTTAACTTCAGGGCAACCAACAGCACAGGAGCAACAGCAAAGCAAAGATCCACCAGCAATGTAGCATCATAGTACACGGTAGAGAAAACAGACTCCAAAGTATGACGCTGACACCGGAAATTGGACTGGACGGAGCTTGCCTTGTTTGGCTTAGGGAGAGCCACTCACTGTGGCTAAGGCATGGCAAGGCCCGATGCGGCCAAGTGGAAGGAGGCAGTGGATAGCTCGCGTCCATCGAAGAAAATGGCACGTGGTTGCTAGTGGACAGACCCGCTAATACTGACGTGGTGGGCTCAAAGCGGGTGCTCAGGCTGAAGCGGAAGCAAGATGATAGCATCGAAAAGTATAAGGCAAGGATCGTGGTGAAGGGATTTTCTCAGTGCGCAAGATCTAAGTATGATGAGACCTTTGCACCGGTCGTCACGCTTGCCTCCATCAGGTCCCTGCTGGCCGTCGCTACCGCCAAAGACCTTGAGATCCACCAGATGGATGTGAGGACAACTTTCCTTTATGGGAAGCTTGAAAAGGAGGTGCTAATGGAGGTACCGGAAGGTGTCCAAGCACCTGAGGGTAAAGTGTGCAAGTTGGTGAAGGCATTGTACGGCCTAAAACAGGCCTGCAGTATGTGGTACAAGGAAATGGACAGCTACATGGCTGAGCTCTCCTTTTTGCACTGCAAGAACGACCCTCGTGTCTATGTGCAGGAGGATGAGTGTGGCTTGCTGCTTGTCGCATTGTATGTCAAAGATTTTACCATGCGCTCTTCCACTGATGAGGCCCTTGCAGACCTCAATGAATACCTAAGTAGCAAGTTCAAGATGAAAGACATGGGTCCTCGACTTCTAACTCGGGATTGCCGTTCACCGCAACCTCAAAGCAGGCACCATCGAGCTCAGCTAGACCAAGTACATCATGGACGTCTTGAAGCGCTACAACATGGAGGACTGCAAGCCCGTCAACATACCCATGCCCTCCAACTGCAAGCTCTCCTCCTCCATGTCACCAAGCAACGAGGCAGACCAGTGGCAGATGGAAAACATTCCGTACCAGTCCGCCGTTGGCAGCCTCATGTATGCGATGGTGGGGACGCGACCTGACATTGCTTATGCGGTGGGCCACGTGAGCAGGTTTGTGGCCAACCCTGGGCCAGAACATTAGCAAGCCGTGAAGCGGATTTTTTTGGTACCTCAAAAAGACTCGGCACGTTGGACTTCAGTTTGGAGGTCTGTAAGGATCAGACTCGTTGCATCTTTTGTGCTACACTCATGCGGACTGGGGAGGGCAGATTGACGACAGGAGGTCCACCTCAGGATTTTTCTTCCTTCTCGATGGTGGTGCGGTCTAGTGGGCAAGCAGGAAGCAGGACTGCATCTCACTTTCTTCTACTAACGCACAGTACATCACACTCTCTGAAGTGTGCAAGGGAACATAGTGGCTCCGCAATTTGCTTGATGAGATCAAGACACCACAAGAGGAAGCAACGGTCATCTGCATCGACAACCAAAGTTCCATCATTATGGCACTGGACGACATGATCTCTCGGCATACAAAGCACATCGACATTTGGTACCACTGCTCACATGACCTTGTCGTGAAGGTTGTCGTGGAACTAGAGCACGGTTCAACCAAGGAAATGCTTGCGGACTTCTGGACAAAGCCGCTAGACAGCGACTTGCATGTTGCAGGTGCTCGAGGAGTCGGCATGGTGGATGCAAGAGATGAGAACTAAAGACCAAGATAGGT
>SZWC01005798.1:85412-96884 GCA_023375785.1 Penium margaritaceum | reverse complement strand
GGTGAATATCCGTCCGGTGACGTTGGAACTACCATCACACAGTTTTCTGACATAGGACTGACAGATTTTCAGATGGAGAAGATGAAACTGACTCTGAACCAGAGGTAGTAGGAGAAGAGGAAGAGAAATGAGTTGACGATCTGTGTGTGGCATCTGTGTTTGGTTGCGCTTCTCCACCAAGAGCAGCATGTGTACTCTAAAGGAGAGTTCTACAGACATTTGATGAACCTACAGGAGACTGGAGCATGCGTTGATCTTGTGGAGGTGCTGTGGCCGGGATGTTCTACTGTGTTGGACTGTCGTCTATGGCAGACAGGCAGTTGGCTGCGGCCCCTCGCTCGTACCACTCTATAGGATTTAAGTCATTGCTGGGGTAGTAGCCATGATCCTGGTGACGTACGTACAACCACTCCTCTTGCTCTGCTCCTGCCTCATAGTACATCACTTCGTCTTCAACGTGTGCACGCTCATGAGCCAAGGTAGGTGATGTTGGCACAGGCTCGGTATTCGGCAGAGAAGCCATGGTGGTCATGGCTCAGCTACCTCTTGAGGCAAATGACAAGTGCTTCTTGCTGTTGGCACCCCTCCTGTGAGATCTGCTGCTGTTGCTGATGAGGGGAGATAAGTTTGCCAGGGCAACAGAGGTGCAGAATTCAAGCAGGCATTCTGAGGAGTATCTAGAGCAAGCAGAGCTGCCTGCAGGATGAGGGTGCAGCAAGGCAGGGCCGTTATGCGTCTGCTTAGAACTGGAAGTTGTCACAGGAGCAGAGGCCTAATCTGCAAGCTCTGTCGTGGAGTTTTCAGAATCACGCGAACGACTCTCAGAGTGCTCTAATGCCAGCCGAGCCTGATGCAGCTGGTCCTAGAGCTCTGCCATTGCTGCTTCGTGGTCAGGCATGATGGAAGGAGAGCAAAGATTCGAGAAAAGAAGAGCAGGGTTCAGCAGATTTCTTCCCGCCCCAATGGGCATGAGAATAGAAGAAATGAAGACAAAGATGTCACCAGGATCTGCAGTAGAGGCCACGAGAGAACAAGTATTGTGTATCACCACCAGATAAACAATGACAGGCAAAGGAGTGCATACCCAATGGGGGATGGGGGAGGAAGACAAAGAGTGATGGTAAAATTGTGACTGTTGAGGTCGACAACACGGAGATCCAAAATGCAACCGAGACAACGAGACACAAAAACCAGGTGAGTGCGGAGGTGGAGATGACTACTGCAGCTGTGCATGCTGCCACAAGGGTGTAGAGATGATTGGTGGTGGGAAAGGAAGTTGTTGCGGTGAAGATGATGGGGGAGAGGGTAATAGACCGAATGGACTGGAAAGCAGGTGAAGCTACTGTACCTTCTGAGGCTACAACCGTGAAAACTACTTCTGCATCTATGGAGAGCTGTCTGGCCACGTTCATAGCTGCTAGTGCAAGTGGCCCACAGGTGGATGTTGCATGGGCAAAACTCCTCCTCTGCACGTCCTCTTGCCGTGGCAGCTGGTGCATATGAGACCCGTGTCGTGGCCGCAAACATGGCCACTACGGCTGCTGTTGCATCAAGCATGGCGCAGGATGGACAAACTGCCTCCATAGTCACCTGACCCTCGCGTATTATTGGATTCACAGGCCCTTGCGCCTCAGTCTGTCAGGGAGATGGCTGTGGTGGCCGGGCAGATGGCTGCGGCTGTTGCGGCTGGGGCTGCAACTGGGACTGTTGCAGCTGAGCATCAATAAGTGAGGGAGCAGTAGGGGTAGAGGAAGGTCTCACCGGTGGTCCTTGCATTCCAAGCCACCAGGGAGAATGTCGTCGGCTGTGTAGACTTGGCTGTCAATTTCTTCCTGAAGGCGTGCGTACTTTGCGGCAGCTTCGTCTCAATCGTACACGCTTGGGAAGTACACGTGACGCTGGCGCCTATCCTCATGAGCCTGGTCATGCAACTACTCTGCTTCCCACCGGCCAACGTAGTATTTGTCGGCGGCGGCGTCCTGCTCACCTGATGATGAGCACATTGGGGGTGACTCGGGTGATGACACTAGGGTGATGGTAAGGATGGGGGCACTACCGTTGGGTAGGTGCCTGCTACATCATATATGTAGTTGGACAGCTGTGATGTAACGAGAGGAACAACGGCAGTGGAACCACTGTGATGGTAGGGGTGCTGTCGGTCGAAGCTATTGTTGGCTGTGGTTACGGTTGCCGTAGCAAGAGAGGAGAAAAGACGACAGCCGGGCTTGAGACCAGGGCCACACAGAAGGTAGAGAGAGCAGCTAACTCCGTAGCAACAGACAGCGATGGTGCCTCTTGCTGCCGTGCGGACGGAAGCAACAGCCGGACTCGCTAGGAGGGCTGTGCAGAAAAAGGAGAAGGTGGCCGCGTCCACAGCAAAAGACACCTAGAGTTCTAGGCGGCTGTGGTGAGTGTTTTTTTTGTGAGTGAGATCAATGGCCAAGTGGAAGGTCAAGAGAGGCCAGTGTCTCAAGAGCAAGCGGGAAGGATCGAAGTGTGAGGTGACAAGTTTGCAGAAAGAGTATCGACCCCTCCCCTTGGCCAAGCTTGGCACCATCACAGGTTACGTGACGGTGACGGGTCGAAGCAGAAGGAGCTTAAGCGGAAAGTGCACACCTAGAGGTCACATACATTGCGCAGAGTACGAGCAAAGAGCAAGTCTGACGTGTTGTTGTGGTGTGATGTGCACAACAGACTGAGAAGCGGCGGAGAGTGGTGGCAAGCAGGTCCCATAGATCGGCTGCACCTCCTCATCGCAAGAGAGTGACTAGGAGGAAATAGTGAGCTCCACACCAAACTTCCTCTGATACCAATAGGTAGAAGAAACAAATCTACAAGACAGGCACGAGGGAGTGAGGGAGTGAGGGAGAAAGTAGGAGTGAGGGACACCATGGTTTGGTTGCAAAGCTCACTTAGACGTTAGACAAGAGCAATAGGTTCAATTGGGTAGAGCAAGGACTTAGGCCGGTGAGTGATCCCAATGTTGTGATGTGAGTCGTCCCCGTCTGTTTCTTCACCTTACAATGACCACTCAACCGTGTCCATGCTCGTGCAGATCCCTGATGCGGACCCAGCTGGCGCCAGAGCACCAACGGGTGGTGGCTCCACCCACCAGCAGCTGCCAGACAGCTGCCACGACGTCCCTGGTGCTTTCTGGGATGCTCTACAGTTTTTTCTCAAGTCGCTCGAGTTTTCTCGGTGGACTGGCTTCTAAGACTGATTCGCATGCTTTGCATTGCCTTTCTGCTGATCAATTCCGGACCTGTGCATGTGACTAGTCATAGAGTTTGGCTCAAAATTCTGCATCTCTAGGTTCAGACGGTGTTGCGTTTGGATACCTGTGCGTAGAGTTATGGCCAAAACAGTGGTTTTGGACCGGTTTTAGGACAAACTGACACTGCCACGTGCGTCACTTGCCGTGCGCTGCGGTATGTATTTATGCTGTGTACTTCTGAGTTATCATTCCTCTCTGCATTACTAAGCTAATGAACCTTATGAGACTTTGAGCATCTCCCTAGCTAACCCTTATTGTTTCTTGCACGTGCTTGCTTGCTAGTGCGCCAACAGACTACACAGTGTCGCCACGTTAGTAGTAACAAGTTTAGGAAGCTTCTTATCAATTCCTCATGATATCAGAGTAGCGATACCTCTCTCACTAAGCTGAACCGTAGAGACACAGCACTGGCAGAAGCAGTGAGAGTCACTGCCGCCACCGTATCCTGGGAACCATCGCAGCCATTTACAGCAGCGACATCACCACACAATTGCCACCACCTCACCAGGTGAGCTGCGGCAATTACAAGCTCTAGCAGCCACGTCAAGCGACAGCAGCAGCACCGGGTGGCAACAGCAGCTGTGTCTGGCTGCCAATCTGTATAAAAAAAAATAACAAAAAAGGGAGAATCTGCTCGCTGCAGCAGCCCGCGGTGGTGACTGCGAGCAATGGCAGCGTGTAGCGGCGGTAGCTGCTTGCAGTAGCCGCGGTGTCAGGAGCCCCGAGCAGCAATAGCAACGCAGCAGCAGCAGCAGAAGCAACAGTGGAAATGGGACAATAGTGGCGGTGGCCGCAATAGGAGCAGCAAGCTTACACGATGTTGTTGCTCGGCAGCTCTACTACGTAGTAGCACAAAAGTTGCATAGTACTATGCTAAAGTTGTAGAGGGTTACGCAGCCCCTACGCAGCAACGAGCAAGGGGTAACGCGGTCACCCCCACCATTCACACGGAGTCAGCGTCACTTCCAAATACAAACCACTAGCATAAAACACGCCAGCAAAACAAATGCTAGACTTTTTTTGGCAAGTGTACGAACCTTTGACGTCATCGTCAGCTTTCCTGGCGTCAGCAATTTTTATGTCAAAATGTCAAACTTTGTAAACATTACAACTCAAGAAATGCTATCATTTTTGTGTTTGGAGCATCTTTCTGTTTGGCCCCATTCTAAGTACTACGATGGTGCCCGTGCGTGACAAGGGCAATGGGCCAGGAGACCCCTCCTCCTCCTCTTATTCAAGGATCATGAGTCCACGATCGCAGTCACTCGCGATGAAGGAGCTTCATCCAACGTAGGATGAGATGCACCGGTAGCAGTAATGGCAGACTGACGCATTGTAGGAGATCACGGACTTATTATGAGGTCGTTTGGGGCCCTGACAACAGCCAACATGAGGATCTACTTGTGCTGCACCATCCGTTCACCAGTCTACGCCCTACACAACACCGTGGCCTCAGCACCCCTCATCACATGTTGACACTTGGGATGAGGAGGAGGTAGAGGATGACACACGCGAGGACGAGATTTGTGTGCTTGAGCAGCGCCTTCATGAGCTACGTCTAGGGTGACAGCCTTTCACTCCGGCACCTCCTCGTCGTCAGCATCAGACACGTCACTCAACAGTGTTCACCCTTCGTGGCGTTTCTCTCACTGGTGGTCTCCTTATACCTCGTCCAGCACCTCTCGAGCCTGAGGTCACGATCCCTACGGAGCGGCGACCGAAGGACTTTTAGACACCTCCACCCTCTTATGATTCTGACAAGGGCTTCAATTGCTGGGTGACCTTGTTTCAGGTGTGGGCTGATTCTGAAGGCGTCTGGCCTTACTACCACAGCCAGTACCAAACTCGCAATGCTCACCAGGTTCACACAGTAGCGAAGGTGATGCATGGTCTACTCTATTTCATGCCGCGAGAGACTGTGGTTGACTTCCGTCCCTTCCTCAACGAGACTGGGACGGGGAATGGAGTTGACCCGCGCCAGGGCTAGGAGCTGGCCCTGACACTTCTCGCAGCAACAATCCATGCCACGAGGGTGGCCCGACGGCGTCAGTTTCACTCCCTGTGTCAGGGTCCCATAGAGCTAACTACAGGAGGCGCACGATGCGCCTCCACACACGCCATGGCACTGGTGGCGGGACATAGCTATGGGCACTCGACACCAGCATGATGGGGGCGCCCTTGGACCACATGAAACTCTTTACTGGCTTTGACCATGTGGCCCTCTCTCAGTTGTTGGAGTCACAACAGCTTCTTTGGGCCTATTGGCCCAAAGAAGCCGTTGTGACTACTTCCTCCAGGCCACATCGGCTCATGAGACTACTTTCGCCCATTAGTAGAGTCCACTTGTGACAGTAGTAGCTTAAACCCTCTTATGCCTCTCTCCCAGTTCACCAATCCCACCTCCACCGCTTCCTCCTCCTCCTCTACCTCAAGTGGCCACACTCAAGACGTTGTAGCGACCGCACAAGGGAAGAAGCGGAAGAAGCGACGGGAGAAGGAACAGCAGTTGCAGCCAGCGAGTAGTGGCAGCAGACGTTCTGTCCACTACTACAACTGTAGAGTGTGAGCAGACTCTTGACTGGACTCAGATCATGCGCGGCCTTCAAGCGGCGCACACGTAGTGGATTTCCTTGAGTGAAAAACGGGCGGGGCATGTCGCAAAACATCTGTAGCAGACGCATGCATTTCACCAAGTGGCATTGGTGATATGAGCCCACGGGTAATACCATTGCAGAGCTTCGTCAATTCCTGGTGCTTTGTACTCAAGGGAGGTACAAGTGTCTTGTCATAGCCGAATGGTCCCAAGATAGCTTGTCTTACTAAATCTATTACCCGTGATGATGATTGCGGTGGCACTTAGTTGGCTTTCGATGATGTTGGACCTAACAGTACCAACTAGCTTGACAAGTCACAGATTTGTGATTTTTGTCGTCGTCCAGAGTCCTCTACTATGCGTCCAGTAGAGGCAGAGTGTTCTGTAGCATGTAGCTCAGTGTCAACGACTGGTCGTGAGCCGGGTGTCGCCTAGATCATTGACTCTGGTGCCACCCATCACATGACCTATTGTCATAATGACTTTGTTGTGCTTGGTCCTGTTGTGTCCATACAGTCTGTTTGCCCTGGGTCTGCTCAGTCGTTGCCTGTGCGGTGAGTTGGGGTTATGCGGTTTGATGGTCCCTCTAGCCCCTTGTACATTCCTGATCTGCTCTTTGTCTCTGCTCTTGAGCTCAGCCTGCTCTCTGTTCATGCATGCACCATGATGGGTCTCACTGCTGAGCACTCTGCTGACTCTGCCACAGTGACTTCTCCTGACACACGTGCCATCGTGCTTCGTGCCTATGTTGTTGATGATCTGTATCATGTGGCTCATTGCATTTCATTTGTTTCTTCTCCCCCTCCCTCTTCTGCGCATATGTCTGTTACTGGTGTTCTCTCCCCTAAGCACAAACGCTTGTTACATTGTCACCTCTGCCATGTGAGCTCGGACTCTATGTCCAAGCTCATTCGAACTTAGCTAGTCCTAGGTCTTGACACGGCTTCCTTTCAGAAGCTGCCCAAGACCGATTCCCTTTTTTGCACCTGGGGTAAGATGCATCGGTGCTCTTACCCTGACTCCTCCTCCCAGGCACTGTGCCCACTAGAATTGGTTCACATGGACCTTCTCGGCCCTCTCCGAGTCGAGTCCTCCTCTGATTGAGGTCGATATGTTCTCACCCTAACCGATGACTTCACCCGAATGCGGTGGGTCTACAGCCTCCGCCACAAGATCAATGTCGCACCCGCAGTCCGTCTGTGGCTTGTGATGTCTGAGCATCAGTCTCGTCACACCCTGCACACGTTCCACTCGGATTGTGGTGGCGAGTTCTTGGACGAGATTGAAGCCATCTTTGTTGAGCACGGTATTCTAAACCAGCTCTCCGCCCCTGCTACACTAGAACAGAACGGTGTGTCTGAGCGTTGGAACCGCACCATGAAGGATCCGGCTCGCGGTATGTGCTCAAAGTGCGGTCTTTCGGATTCCTTTGCCTTTGAGGGCTTCTCTTACGTGACGTGGGTCTGGAAGCGCTTGTTACATGGGCTGCTTCCAGACCATGTCACGCTATACGAGTTGTGGTTTGACCATCGTGCTTATCTCTATCTCACCCGTGTATGGGGGTGCCTCACCTGCGTCTGGTATACCGAGGACCAGAAGGAGTCGAAGGTCTCACCTCAGGGACGCATGTGTACCACCCTTGGAATCTCCCCGTGATCAAAGGCCTAGCCCTTTTTGGACCCTGCTTGCCATCGCATTGTCGGGTCTCGAGATGCTCACTTTTTTTAGGCTCTCACCCACCGCGACTTCTCCACCATTATGTCGCGGGCCACAGACCACGTTACTACTTACGTGGCCTCCCGACGGATGGGAGACTCTAGTCCTGTGGATAGGTCCGTCCAGGCCTCCTCACCTGTGGTCCGGTCTCCGGCTATTGATGATCCGGCCTTCGTGGCTGTGGATCAAGTAGCCTCATCAGTTCCTTCTAGCATACCTAATCTCGTGCCGATGTCAGACCCCTTTGGCACACCTGATCTCGTACCAGTGTTGATCCCTTGTGACCCACTTGCTCCCGTGCCGGTGCCAGACCTCTCTTGCATACCTGATCATGTTCTAGTGATGGTCCCCTCTGACACACCTGATCCCGTGCCATTGTCGGTTCAATCTCGCACACCTGATTTCGTACAAGCGGCAGTCCCCTTACACACATCTGGTCCCGTGCAAGTGTCAGTCCCCTCTTTCACACCTACTCCCATACATGCACCTCTTTCCACTGTAGCTATGGCTCGATAGCCTTCTCTGCACCCTGAGGTGAGCGCCTTAACATTGGGCTACTCCCAGAAGCCCGGTGGTTGTCTCCTACCACTGGCCTTTAGGGCACGACGGACTGCTGACTCAACGTCTAGACGCCCGACTTGTAGTGTTCAGAGTGGTGAGCCTGACACAAAGAACCTTGGCTTGAGTGTCCAGACAGACTACATTGAGGTGCATCCAACATGTCATGTCGGCCACCAGCTGGTCTCTCGAGAGTTTGTGGTCGCTTCCAATGCCGCAACTGATCTTGTCGTGGTCAAACCGAGTCCGGAGACGTGTGTCTTAGCCACTCGGAGCTCTCCCTCAACGACGCCTGATCAAGGCACGTTGAAGGAGGCACTCTAAGCTCACGATGCAGACTTGTGGCATGTTGCTTGTGAGGATGAGTTGAGAACCATTCGTGAGCATGGTGTGTATGAGCTTGTCGACCTCCCGCCTGGACGAAAGGCAGAACACGCCAAGTGGGTCTTTTGCAAGAAGGTAAGGCCTAATGACACACTAGACCGCTACAATGATTGCTTGACGGCCAAGGGGTTCTCGCAGGTTGAGGGTTGTAGATTTCACTGCACCTTCGCACCCGTTGGCCAATTGACCACCGCTCGCGCTCTGTTCAGGGTGGTTGCTCACCACGGCTAGGAGCTTCACCCGATGGATGTGAACAACACGTTCCTCCATGGCATCTTAGAGGAGGAGATCTAGATGGTCTAGCAACCTGGATTTGAGGCTTGTGACAAGTTATGGCGCTTGCGCAAGGCCTTGTACAGCTTGGAAAAATGACCGAGGTGCTGGATCTTGGGGATCACGTGCACATTGACACGTGCCGGTTACGTGCGGAGTGACGCTGAGCCGTCCCTCTTTCTCAGACTGACAGCTGAGAGCTTCACCGCTTTCGTGGTCTACGTGGATGCCCTCCTGATTGCGTCTCCTATGGAAGCCGTGAAGGAGGCCAAGGCAGTCCTTCAGGCTGCCTAAAAGATGAAGGACCTTGGCCCTGCACTTGTGTTTCTCGGGATGGAGATTGTGCGTGATCGTCAGCGGAAGACACTCTTGTTGCATGAGGCACGTTACGCGAGCGTTGTGGGGGAGTGGTTTGCTGACGTCCTTGGTGCAGTTCCCACAGCCTCCACCCCCATCACACCTTAGGGGCAAGATGCTCTAAAGGTGGATGATCTAGCAGAGCTGGAGGAGACAGTGGACATGACCCTACACTTCCGCTTGTTTGGCCCTTTGATGTACCTGGTCACTACCTCACGACCTGAAATTGCCTTCACCGTCAACCTCCTTACATAGTTTTTGCTGTGTCCTCGGTCGAGAGCCCTTCAGGCGGCTGTGCAAGTGGTGCGCTACGTGGTCTCCACACCGTACCTCAGACTCTGCTTTCGACAACAGTGTTTAATGGTAGTCGACATCTACACAAATAATGATTGGGCATGGATTCCTGATGGACGCAGTCGGACAGGTTATGTGTTCCTGTTGAGTGGCACTGCTGTGTCATGGCATAGCGGCAAGCAGGGCTGCATCGCACGTAGCTCATTAGAGGTTGAACATGTTGGTATGGGGGCTGAGGCTGCTGAGGGGGTGTGATTGCAATGTCAGTTTCATCAGTTATGTCAGTCTGTGGTTTGCATCATTCTACGTTGTGACGACAAGGGTGCTCTTGCCATTACAAAGAACGGTGGTGTGTTTCATGCACGCACCAAGCACATTGCTTTTGAGCATCACTTTGTGCGTGATCTTGTGAAGCTATAGGTGATCTCCGTCATTTAGGTCGGCACAAACATGCAACAGGCTGACTTCTTCACCAAGACACTTCCGCGCAAAAAGTTCATGGTGGCCATTCATTCTGTCGGGCTTCGCCACTTGCGTGAGAGGTTGAGAGTGGGGTGTGTGAGCATGGACTGTTAAGCATGTTGTTGCGCACCTATGTCAGTTCTACACATGTATGGACATGCGTACCATCGCTTCATGGGGGAGTGTGGTGATGTAAGTCGTCCCCGTCTATTTCTACAGCTTACTAAGACCACTCTGCCGTGTCCATGCTCCTGCACATCCTTGATGCGGACCCAGTTGGCGTCGAAGCACCGACGGGTGGTGGCTCCACCCACCAGCAGCTGCGAGACAGCTACCAAGATGTCCCGGGTGCTTGTTGGGATGCTCTACAGTTTCTCTCTAGTCGCTAGAGTTTTCTCGGTGGACTCGCTTCTAAGCCTGATTTGCATGTTTTACATTTTCTGTCCGCTAATCAATGCCGGACTTGTGTGTGTGACCAGCTGTAGGTTCAGACGGTGTTGCGTTTGGATGCCTGTGCGAAGAGTTACGGCCAAAACGGTGGTTTTGGGCCGGTTTTAGGACAAACTGGCACTGTCGCGTGCGTCATACGTCGTGCGCTACGGCAAGTATTTATGCTCTGCTTGTATCTTGTCATTCCTCTCTTCATTACTAAGCTATTGAAGCTTATGAGACTTGGAGCGTCTCCCTAGCGTAACCCTTATTATTTCTTGCACCTGCTTGCTTGCTAGTGTGCTAGCAGACTAGACAGTGTCGCTACGTTAGCAACCGCAAGTCTAGGAAGCTTCCTAACAGTTCCTCACTCAACCTCGCACGCCGCGCACGAGGTGTAGCTGCCACCATCCCTGGGGTCGAGCCAGACCTCACCGGAATAAATCCGAGAGCGGTTTACTCCCGGAAAATTCTACCAACATGACCCTAGGAAAAAACTGCTAGGAAGCTTCCTAGCCTTGCTGCTGCTGACGTGGCGACACTGTCCAGTCAGCTGACGCACTAGCAAACAGGCAGGTGCAAGAAACAGCAAGGATCAGACTAGGGAGACGCGCAAAGTCTCATAAGCTTCAATAGCTTAGTAAATGCAGAGAGAGATGACAACTGACAGGTCCAGGGCATAAATACCTGCCGCGGCGCACGGCGGGTGTCGCACGCGGCAGTCCAAGAGCTGTCCTAAAACCGGCCCAAAACCACTGTTTTGGCCGTAACTCTGCGCACACATGTCAGAATCCTACGCCGTCTGAACCTAGACGTGCAGAATCAAAAGACGCACGCAACGACTGGTAACATGCATGCATCCATCGACGGACGGCGAGTATATAATGCAAAAACATGCAAATGGGCCTCATGCCCAGTCCGCCGAAAGGCGCCTGCAAGACGTAGAAGTCACAGCAAGGAGTCCCGGTGACATCTGGGGCTCTGGAACAGTGGTCGGTCAGCTCCAGACGGGTAGTCCGCCGCCTGTCGTCGCGCCGGTGTCACCAGGGCCGCCTGCCTCAGGGATCTGCACGAGTATGGACACGGCCGAGTGGTCACAGTAAACTGTACAGGAACGGCACAAAGCACAACA
>SZWC01005798.1:38149-64209 GCA_023375785.1 Penium margaritaceum | reverse complement strand
CGTACGATGGCATAGCGTACGATGGCATAGCGTACGATGGCATAGCGTACGATGGCATAGCGTACGATGGCACAGCGTACGACGGCATAGCGTACGACGGCATAGCGTACGACGGCATAGCGTACGACGGCATAGCGTACGACGGCATAGCGTACGATGGCATAGCGTACGATGGCATAGCGTACGATGGCATAGCGTACGATGGCATAGCGTACGATGGCATAGCGTACGATGGCATAGCGTACGATGGCATAGCGTACGATGGCATAGCGTACGATGGCATAGCGTACGATGGCACAGCGTACGACGGCATAGCGTANTGCGCAAACGCGGCCACTTGAACTGGCGAAACGTTCAAACGGCCACGTCACAGTCACTTTCCAGTTCTGATAAACGGAATCTGAACGTAACCTCGACTGGTCGTCGAATTTTAGGTGTCACGAGATAGGCAAAAAACGAAATCAAGGGTATACCTTCATAATTAGAAGGCACCTGTTTCATGATCGAATTAATTATGAAAAAACCCATTCGTCGAATACAATGCGCGGTAGGGTAGCGTACGATGGCATAGCGTACGATGGCATAGCGTACGATGGCATAGCGTACGATGGCATGGCACTCTGTCTAGAGGCTTGCAACAACCAGACAAGCAAGCCAAGCAAGCAAGCAAAGCAAGCCAAGAAAGCAAGCCAAGCAAGCAAGCCAAGAAAGCAAGCAAAGCAAGCAAGCAAAGCAGGCACGCAATGTTTCATAGAGCACGGAAAGCATCCGATCTACTGACCTCGACACAGGTGCTGTGCTCATGACCACTTCCTCATTGGCCACCGGCTTTCTACTGTCTCGTACAAGCTAGCAGGAGGAGCGCCGACCACAACGTTGGCACCAATCCACGGCTGCTGCTGAAGACAGCACACCCAGTCCACCGTCCCTTGCGCCGCCAACCCACCCCTTTGTCGCATTGCCATCGCCACCAGCCCTCCCTTGGTTGCATTGCCATCGCCACCAGCCCTCCCTTTGTTGCATTGCCATCGCCACCAGCCCTCACTTTGTTGCATTGCCATCGCCACCAGCCCTCCCTTTGTCGCTTTGCCACAACCTTTGCAACGCTGCCATCATCTGCGTGCTTGGGCAGCAGCAGTGAGGCGCATGAGCACGCAACCCTCTCTCCAGCCGAGCCGGCGTACATTGAATTTCAGAAGTGCACTAGTCTATTAGCGTGCATGGGCTGCAGCAGTAAGGCGCATGAGCACATAACCCTCTCTCCAGTCCAGGTACTCACACCGCAATCCCTCCCACTCGCTCATGCGCGCGTGCTCATCCTCCGCCAGCACCAGCAGCGACCTCCCCTCCCCCTCGGACGTCTCCTCCCCCTTCACATCACCATGCTCCACTCCTCCCTCTGTGGACGAGGATGGAGCAGTTGGTGCGCCGAGCAGATAGGCGCGGGCAATGGGAGCAGCAGCGTCGGCACCGGGTAGGAACGCGATGGGACGTGCGGCGTAGAACACGGCACTGGGCATGCGCACTCCCACCATCATCAGCGGCTCCTTCACCCACTGCGGCTGCTGCTGCTGCTGCTGCTGCAATGGCTTCCAGCGGGTACCTGCCACAACGGCAAGCTCACGCACGGGCCGCTGCAGCACGGCGTCGGCGATGCGGTACGTCGGACGGAGGAAGAGCAACGCGAAGAGCGCCGCAGCGCCTGCGTGCACACACCACAGCGGCACGCCACTCTGCCGCACCCCTCCCCATGCGTCGGAGGTCGCGCTCTGCAGTGCATCCCACAACGATCCCGTCGAGGGTGGACTCGAACGCGAATGCAAATGCGATTGCAGTGGTGGTTGTGAGGACGACACCAGACTCTCGGACAATTGCGGGCGTCTCAAGGGGGCTGCTGCTTCTGACTCGGCCAATCCCAGCAAGTCCACAGGTTGCGTTGCCGATGTGGTTGTCGACGTGGGCGTGGACGTGGTTGTCGGGAGGACTCGAAGGGACGGGACTGCTGCAGGCAGCAAGTCAACAGATTGAGGTGTCCACGACGATGAGGGTGTGGAGGAGAGGGTTGACGATGGGGTGGACAAGGGGGTGGACGAGGGGGTGGACGAGGGTATGGATGCAAGCGATGGAGAGGGTGAGGAAGCGGATGCAGGGCCTTCACCGCTCCCCCAATCGATCTGTAGCGCTGCCTCCATGGCTCCCCGTGGTTTGCCTTCCACTTCCACTTCGACTTCCACCGACACTCCTGCTGGGAGCGCCGCCGCAGGCTGCGCGGCCGAGTCCAAAGCGTGCCGATGCCGACGCCGCTGCACCCACGCCTCGGCCGCAGGCAGCGCGGATAGGGCGGCAGCGGCGGAGAACACCGCGCCCGCGCGCACGTGCAGCAGCTGCCTCGCGGCCGCCGCAGCGATGGCCTGCGCCTTTGGGTCGGGGGACGTGTGGCCCACGATGTACGGCACGGCAAGCAGCACCACAGCCGCCGACGAGAGCATGGCGGACGACGCCAGCCGCGGCCAGTGCAAGCTGCCCACCACCGCCGCTTGCTCCTTTTCCGGAAAGCCCTTTGAGATCGCCTCCTTTGAAATCGCCTCAGTGACCGCGCCCGTCACAACTGCCTCGGTGAGCCTCTCCCTGTCGGGTCCCTGAGCGCCCACCCCTTGCGCCGCCACCAGAGCGACAGGTGAGTCACCGGTCGCCTGAGGTGAAGGGCCAGCCAGCTGGTCATCCACTCCAGCCCGTCCACTGCTCTGCATCTCACCCCCCTCCGCTTGACTGATTGGAGTCGGATCAGCGACAGCAGCCTCTGCCATCGCCGTCGCCCGCAACTCAACAACGTTGTCTCTGTCCCGCACTCCGTCCTTGTCGTTTCTGTCAATCTCTTCGCCCTTCTTTTTCTCCCCGGAGCCGCCCTTGCCCTCTCTGGATAGGAGAGCCGCCACGAGCATGGCCACGCCGGGCGCCATGGGCAGGTAGTACGACGGCAGCTGTGACTTGGACAGAGAAAAGAACGCAAACGGAACCACCGTCCACACCAGCGCCAGCAGCGGCAGCCGCCGGTGCCTCGGCACCTCCGGGCCGTTGCGCCGCGCGGCGCGCGCTGACTCGCCGGCTGCCCGGACGACCGCAAAGGGGAGGCAGGAGGACCAGGGGAAGTAAAGCAGGGCGGCGGCCAGCAGAGGGTACCAGAGGGGTCGTCCGTCGTGGTGGTTCACCCCCTGCGTGAATCGCTGCACGTTGTGGTAGCCGAAGAACGTGTCCACGTACGCCGCACCGTGCCGCTGCCACATGGCGGCGTACCACGGGCCGACGAGAGCGAAGAACGCGACGAAGCTGTGCAGGATCGGGAACTCCCTGTTCCTGAACACGACGGGGATCAGGTCTCCGGAAGCGACCAGGAAGGTTCCACAGATGGACTTGACGAGGACGAGGCCCACTGGGCCCTTTGCGAGGACGGAGAGGGCGGTGAATGCGGCGGCGGATACGTACCAGCCGCGGCTGCGCAGAGCGTAGCCGCGGAAGAAGGAGAGGACTGCCCCTGANGTGGTGTTACCTCGATCGGCGATGGTGCCAATGAGGGGGAGGTTGAAGAAGAAGAAGGGGAAGATAGGCCAAATTGGAGGACGGATGCACCGAGGGAAAGGGCGGTGAAAGCGGCGGCAGCAGCGGAAGGAAATCGCAACGCAGCCACCGACACCGCCGAGGGCGGCAGATGGGCCGGAGGACTCATGCCCAGTGCTGACGTGGCAGCCAGCGAGGCAGCCATGCACCAATAGGAGAGCGGCGGCTTGTCAAAGCGAGGGTGCGCGTTGAACTGAGGGGTCACCCAGTCGCCCGTGAGAAGCATCTGCCTGGAAGCTTCCGCGAAGAGAGGCTCAGTGTCGTCGATGAGGCCGGCAATGCCAATGCTGCCGAAGCACGCCACTGCCGTCGCTGCTCCCGTCGTGAGGAGGAGGAGGAGCAGAGGGGGTGGACGAGGGGAGGAGGAAAAAGACGGAGGAGCAAGGGACGGTTCAGGAGCTGAGTGAGACGAAGAAGGAGAGGATGTGTCGTGGACGCTGGCAGAGCACTCGGAGTGGGAGGGAGGAGGACGAGGAGGAGGAAGTGGAGAAGAACTAGCGCAGGCAGCGGGCGGACGTGTGGGTCGGCAGGATAGAAAGCGGGAGAAGGAGGAGCCGGGCACATTCCTTGCACGAGAAGAGGAGAGGGTAGTGAGACAATGCCTCAGCCGGACACCCTTCCCTTCCTGAGCGCCACGCGCCAGAGCGATGTGGGGAGCATTCAACTTGGCTGCAGCGCATGGCCATGCACATGGCTTGGCGACGACAGCGCACTGTTGGCCGCTGCGAACACCATGAGGAAGAGCCCCCACCTTGTACTGCAGATGGAGACGAGCAGCAACGCAGTTACCCGCCATAGCCGCGGCCCTTCGTTGCGTCGACTGTCTCCCTCTTTCACCCTCGCTCTCACTCACTCTTGCGTCTAGCCTTGAGGGTATGACGCCCCCTCTCGGTTCCTCTCAAACCGGATTCGCCAAAGGCTCCACGTGACCGCCATCCCCTCCCTGGTCCACCAAGACAAAACCCTAACAGACCAAGAGGCCATACGGTATGCCATCCATTCTTTCTAATCCGACCTACACCAACAGAGGCCTCACATTCTCGAGTCCCATCCTTTCTTTCGTGTCCCTTGTATGACTGTCAAGCCACACTTTGCCCGCGAACTCACAAAACCTTTCACTTTCCAGGAAGTTACGAAAGTCTTGTACTCTCTCCCCCGCGCCAAATGCCCAGGACCGGACGGACTTCCTGCTGAACTCCATGAATCTTACTCAACCCGCCTAATCCCGCACCTCATGGCATTGATTAACAAGGTCTCTTTAACCCAACCAGCCCACCTGTACGCAGATAAAAACTTAACGGCCTCCATAGCCACGCTCATTGGGTTACATAGTAACCCTATTACAATAGCTTTGCATGCCAAACGACGCTGAAGAAAATCATGATTGGTGGATCGGTCATTTTTGTGACGTATCCACCAATCAGGGTGCGAAACATTGTCGGACTGTATGCCCCCCCCCCACGTCCGCGGACGCACAGGGAGGGTCGGCCCGAGTGAAAAAAATCACGGACAACGACCTACAAGTCCGGACAGACCCCGGATCGTACGGAATGACCAATCCGATGCCATGACAAAAGGGTGAGGACGGTACGTTGGGTTGGGTCCAGCCCGTCGAGTCCACCGGCGAACATAATTTAATGTTGTTTTTTTCCCCTCTATGTCGCTCCCCCTTGGCCTCGCCCTGTCCTATTCCACGGAACTGGTCGTCATGGCAAACTCTTTAGACTCGTGAATCCGGCTTCAAACAGGGTGAACATACAAATGAAAGAAAAGAAATTCAACCAAAGTTATAGACAAAGGTAAATAAATTTAATTCTACCAATAATTACATATTCTTGTTTTTTATAACATAAGGAAACATCCAAAATTCATCCAGATTTGTCAAAGATCATTTTTTGTGAAATTCATAATAGACGTGTGAAACTATCCTTTTCACAATAGAAGAACATATTCATCTCATATAAATGAATTAATCATCAAATAGAACTGTATTCATAAAAAAGACCAAGAAGAAAGGCCTTTAGAGGTTTTTCTTTAACATGTTGGTGAATTGTTTTACACAATAGTGTATCGTCAAGTGCATTCGGTCGATTTTTGGTTATGTCTTTTTCGCTTTTAAAAGCGAAAAAGACATAACCAAAAAGACATAAATCCAGCATGGCTTGAAGGAGTCCAAGAAGAGTTCGCCCAAACCATACACAATGTTTAAGAGCACTCATGGGCGAACAAAAAGAAATAGTTAGAACGAATGCGGGTGACAGTTTGGAAGTCCATTTACAACCAGTTTTGGCTTCTACGGACGAGGTAAAGTCTCATGGCAAACCTTCCATGATGTGATCCAGATTGCGGGCATTTATTTAGCCTCTTAAGAGATGCTAATATGAATACTTTTGCTCGGTTACTATGTAACCCTATGCACGCTTTGCGTGCAACATTTGCCTCTTGTTTTTAAAAAAGGAGACAATCAAGACATTGCCAACTACCGTCCAATATCCCTTTTGAACACTGGCTATAAGATTCTGGCCAAGCTACTAGCTAACCGCTTACCCACCATCCTCCTCACAATTATACACCCGCACCAAACGGGGCTCATTCGAGGTCGCTCCATTGAAACCACCATATCATAAATCCTAGATTTCCACCACTGGGCAGTTAACAATAACCCCCAAGCTTGACAAATCTTTGTCGACTTTGCAAGAGTACACGACTCCCTAAATCGATCCTTTCTTTTCCAAGTCCTCCGGCACATGGGTTTTCCTCCACTTTTTGTTACTTGGGTTGAAGCACTTCACAACTCCTACAACACGTGTCCTCGTGAACGGCTTCTTAACTGAATATATTTCTATCAAGTCGGGGGTACGACAGGGCTAGCCCCTAGCCCCACACCTTTTCATATGCGGAATGGTATTCATCGCGAACACAATCCGCAATGAACTCCAGGGAGTACGTATGATCAAAAATTTCATAAAAACCTTTGCATGGTATGCAGACGACGCCACCATTTTTGTTAACAACGTTAAGGAAGCTAACATGGCTATGTCCCTTCTCCAACGTTGCGTAGAAGTTACAGGACTCCAGGTTAGCCAGCAAAAGTCTCACTTTTCCTCTTTCTCTGTCCTACCACCATCAGGCCTTTCCCCTGCGCTCCCTGTCCTAGGCCCCGATGAAACAGATCGAGTTCTTCGGATTTGTTTCTTGCCCACATATGACCCAAAGCATACTTGGGACCCTTTTACGATGACATTTAAAAAACGAATACAACAATGGAAAAATCATCTACCCTACGATTGAAACCAAAGTGTCGCTCGCGAACGCATACCTCCAACCAAAATATCTTTATCACGCTGACGCGGTCCCTCCCCCTACCCACATCAAGAGACTGCTTCCCCATCTTATCTCGGCCTTCCTTTCTTCCCACCACTCCCATAAACAGAACGCATCCACATCCCTTCAACTAATTCCATTAGCAGTGGCCACCGTTGAAACGCGAGACGAGGATCTTGGTCTAGCCCACCCGATTTGCAAAATCAACGCACTCCACGCAAAGTGGGTATACTCCCTCCTCACCCCACCCCTGTGCCCATGGAAAAATCTTGCTCTTACATCCCAAAATTTTCCCTATCACGATCACTTCTTCACCCTCTTCCACATCTCGACCTCTATCCAATTACACCTTTCACATACATTCAAGCCTTACTCCAAACCAAACCAGAAATCCTTCCACACCTCATGTGTCAAGATGACCTTTTAGCAGAACCACTTGCCTTAAACAGATGGCTTTGTCGGTCGTCCAATGCTCCCTTCGGCATGCGTCCATCAGAAGCCTTCCTCTTACACCAACAACTTCGAACCAGCCATCTTTGCACAACTACATCATGTATCTTGTATCGTAAGCGCACAAACATAGAGCTCTCTTCCATTGGATATATCCCATCCCATATTCGTCGCCTCAACAAGATCTCTCGTTCAATCCCGCAAGAGTGGCACTATATCCTCACCTCCCCCCCTCCCGCAGCTACCCAACTCACCTCTCTCACCAATTTCTTTGTACAAAGAGGCACCTTTCAAACACAACCTACTGAAGTCTTCTCCCCTTTTGAAACGCATCCCGCCTACTTCATATGCAGGGCTTTCTCCGTTCACCACAAAACCAACCTCCTTTCCCCGCATACAAGGTTGCTACGAGTCCACCTCCCTCTTCAAGCGGCTACACTGAAATTCGTGCAAGACAATATCCTCATTTCCTACGCAGGCTCACCACTACTCCCCTTCCACGGATTGACTCTGCACAACCCGCATCCATCTACAAAACACATTTTCACCTCATTTTCCCCGTCGAGATAAACGGTTACCCCACTCAGAAAGTGGATTCGGCATAGAACCGGGAATCTAAATTGGAAAGCAATCCTACCAAACGCAAACCATTTTACACTGTCCCCCAAAGCCCGCGACGTCCTCACACGCATCCTTTTACGCTCCATTCAAGTAAGACGACACTACCACTTTTTATCCAACTCGAGAAACTGCCCTCGCTGTAACCAAGAAAACTACCCATTGTTTCTTTGAATGTCTTCGCATATTCAATGGTCAACAAGTCTTATCATGGATCATTCAAAGGTATTTCTATGGCTCCTTTCTTCAAAACATCGCTCTCCTTTTTCACGTGCCAAAAAACAAAAGAATGTCGCTCCTTATGGGCCCTTATCCTCAGAACTCTTCTATACCAATTTTGGCTTCACCGGTGTAAAGCAATCCCCCATCCAACTGTCCCTGTTCAACCATATCTTCAGGCACTCATTGAATCAATCCCGTCGCAAGCTATTGTCTATCTCCTGTCCTATCCCTCTGAGCGAAGGCAGCAAGTTTTCTCGTCACTAACTAGTCCTAGTTTATTGAGGTGTGACTCAAATGAAAATGCTTCCTACTAACTAACAGAGTAATACAACAAACACAAAGACTCCAAAGTTAAATGAGCTCACCACCTGGTGTCTTCCCACTGGTCTTTATCCCGTCGTCGAGAGTGTTACGACATTCTCACTAGGGGTGGTTTTAGTGAGTGCGACTCCCACATAACCCTTTGAGATGTGTCCCCTGGCGTGGTTTTCGCCCACGTGGAACAACAACTTGAATGTAAAGTTCCCGCCGAAAGGTGCTGGTGTAGGTTTCCACCTCTATGGCACAAGCCAAAGCAAAAATCTCACTCACTCTTGCTCCCACTCTCGCTCTTTGGCTCACATACTCGCTCTCACACACTCGCTCACAACCCCACTCTATCTATGGATTACATAGTAATCTATTACAATTGGTTAGTGGCAAAAAAGTGCTGCAAGAAAATCGTGACTGGTGGATCGGTCATTTTTCTAACGGGTCCACCAATGACAAAACGAAGATCTCGACGGATGTCAGAATTGGATAGCTGGACTGCAAATCCTGACATCAAATGTGAATTTAAAAAATCCACCAAGCAACGCCAATCAAGAAGACACGGACATTACGGTTGGGTCAAATGTTACATTCAATTGGGGATTGGACCCAACCATGCCAAACTAGCCAAAGACGTGATCTTGACTGCAAATACGAAGGACTTCCATATGTGATTGTGTTCATTCCATGCGAAAATCTTAAACATGGGAAACTTTTACATTTTTACTGTAATACATGAAATTTTGAGTATACATCCCACATTTTCTACATCGAAAACCTATATGATCGGCCAAAATTGTTAGGGGATGCCACTGCAAACCTCCATAATTGGCAAAAGTTGTGGAATTTCTTCCTGATGTGGTAAAAAAACAGTAAAGTTGATCAGGCTATCCCACGAGATAAAAATGCATATTCTTTTGCTCAATTTCTATATAATCCAATGCACGCTTTGCGTGCAACACCAGAATCTTCTTTTGTATTACACATTGACCATACTACATTCCGTACGGGGACCGGTGGATGCAAGAAAAATTGTGATTGGTCGCCCACAATTAGGCAGCCCCTTTTCAAGATTTAATGTTGTTTTCACTCTTTGCGTTGCTCCTCGGAATATGAGCCTTGCGAGGCATCGGACAGAAAAGGCTGTTTGTCCGCATCCAAACACGGGTCCTTTGAGAAAGAAGGAACCGGAGAGAATGACATTGGACAAGCAAAGCAATTCAACTAGATAGCAGACAATTATTTTTGTGTAACGAACTAGACAAGAAGCTTGGACAATCTTCCCGCCCAGTTAAGACAGTTGTTTGGCTAGACTAAGCAAACAAGTGTTCCTGAGTACGAAACGTTAGGAGAAAAAAAGAATGTGCGGTAGATTAATGAAAAACAAAAACAGACTAGTTATCAAATCATATAAATATCCTATATTTTGATTTTTTTTCTATCATCCACAAAGCACACATTTTCCCTTTTTCCTAGAAAGAGTTTATAATTACCCAACATTGCACAAGATCACATTAACTAATGTGACGTTTTCCCTGAAAGACTAGCCATGTTCTTAACCTCCATCATTGAAAGAAACTAATACGGAACATACATACTGAACTTCTTTGAAGTAAATAGAAGATCTTTGTATTCATTTTCATTTCGTGAGGTATTAATGTGGTTCTTGTACTGCTCCAAAAAGTTTTTTTTTCTAAGTTTACGAGATTATTCTCTTCAGGTCCATTTTGAGGGCCGCATGAAGGATACTTTTATGTCGTTACTGTGTAACCCTATGAACGATTTGCGTGCAAAGTACGGCTCTTTTATTCTGAGCGTATGCCATAAAGGTGGAAACCTACACCTACATCTTTCGGTGGGAACTTTACGGACAAGCTGTCGTTCCACGTGGGGTAAAAACGACGACTGGGGATGTACCCAAAAAGAGGCTCTCAAGGGTTATGTGGGAGTCGCAACCATTCAAACCACCCTTATTGAAAGTGTCATAGCACTTTTTGGAGCCTGAGGAGAGGTAGGGTTGAAGGATGCAATAAAGGGAGAACCTACCTCATGATGCTAGAGTGAAGATCTTATTGAAAACATTATGTGAGAGAGAGAAGGAGATAGAGCCAGGGTCCCCGGTTAGAATTCCATAAGCTTTTAGAGAGGAGAGGATATCTTGTTTATGTTGCGGAGACTGAAGGAGGAGGAAAATCAAGGCTTGGAGTGGGATGTTGTCCGAAAGGGGGTGGTGGTATGGACGAAGGGGAAGGTTTGAGTGTGAGATGGCCTCACAACGGTGGAGCCATAATTGTTGCAGATAGGTCCTTAGGAAAAGTGCCCACAAAGTACGCCTGTGCTTGGAATCAGGCAAGAAGAGAAGGATCTCTTGGCTAGTGGACAGTTGACAAGAGAAGTAATGTTGGAAAATCCGTTTAAGAAGTGTAGCTCTTGAAATGCAGGGACGATCAAAGATGCAGTGAAGGATTGTTTCTTTTTTATTGCAATGGGGAAAGTTTCCGGATTTAGGAAGGAAGTGGTAGCGCCTCCGTACTTGAATGGAGCGTAAGAGGATTCATATCAGAATGTCTCTAGCTTTCAAGTGTAGCATTCTGTTATGGAAGATGGACAAGATAGCCCACCAGTTTGGGGGGTGAGAGAAGGTTTCGGACCACTTTGATATCAGGTGAACAATGTTATTGGAGCATGGGAAGGTACTGAGGAGGTTCTGGGTAGATGGAGGAGGTTGGCAGATGGAAGAAAAGTGGTGGGCTGGAAAGAGAGGGGGGCCTGCATGGATGATACAGGTGTTGTCCTTGACAGTCGTGGGTACAACCGAGGAGACGTGGAGGTGAACACTCAAGAGTCGTGGGTGTGGAGAAAGGCGGTGGGTAACATTGTCCACAACCAGTTGGGTAACATTGTAAAGACCCGGCACAGAAAAAAGGTTGGGTGAACTTCTACTAGGGAATAGAGTACTGGTGGGGGGGTATTGGGTTGTCCCTTTAAAGATGAAAAATCTGGAGAGGTGGCTTAGGTAGCTGGAGGAGGGTGGGGTGGATAAGAAAATTTTCCATTCGGGAGGGAGACAACGAGATTTTGTTGAGGAGGCAAGTTTGGGCTGGATTATAGCCAAAGGAGGCAAGTTTTGCATTTGTATGGTTGAGCTATGCATGCTCAGGGGTAGAGGTACATAAATGTTGGAGTTTGAGGCGTTGCTAGATAAGAAACGTTTCCGCCAGGTGGACACTGAAGGGTTTTTGTGATGGGTGACGTATCCATCTATTGAGGACAAGGGGTGCTGCCATGAGATCATCGTGGCAGATCAGTGGTGGCAGGAGTTTTGTGATAAAGAAGGCTTGGGAGAAATGGATCCATCGGTCTAAGATGTTTTGTCGCAGTTCCGATGGAAAGTCTAAGGGCGTGAAAAAACGTCCTTCATAGGGGACGTTTTGGGAGGCAATGGTGAGAAGCTTCCACGAGAAAAGCGGTGGAGTGAGGAGCATGTATACCCACTTGGCATGAAGCGCATTGATTTCATGTAGAGGGTGGATTAAACCAAGGCCTCCATGTTTTGTAGTAGCGACCGGAAGGGGGATGGGTTTGAGGGAGGTGGTTGTATCGTGTTCATGCGAGTGGTGGGATAAGAGGAGGAGGTGAGAATGTGTGGAAGGAGCTTTTTGATACCCCACTCTCGAGTCCGTTCTGATATGGATAAAGGGAGTATTCGTGTACCTCAGAAATTTGGAATCTTTATAGGAATCCGATTCGGGTTCCATGGTGGTGCATGTCACAATGTTCACATATGGAGTATGTAATTGCATTTCCGATCAAAAGAAGCGTAATGGAGGAAATTCATTTGATAGTACCTACAATGCTAAAGAACAAAAACAATGTCAGAACCTGTCACAAGTGTTCGCACCGCTGGCGAGTCAAGATTTCATGTGATCGTCAGAATTAACTTCTGCCGAGCCACTGTTCAAGTGTAACGCCAAAACAAGGGAATGATGCTCGTGATTATGGACTTTTGAGACAATTTATTGGCCGTGGTGTATTGCTTCACCCAAATCACCCCCACCACATACATGACATCTCAATGTTGTCATGTCGAACTGAGCGTAGATGGTGAACTGGTAGAAGTTGCAACGCAAGACACGATTCATGATTTGGGACACTTGAGCAATTAATTTATTAGCGGTAAGTGTACTTTGATGACAAATGTCAAAATGATCTAAGTTATGTATACAAGTGTCAAGTTATGAATGTGACCTCGTGGGGGTCGTTGGCTCCATCGTCGAGTGACGCGTGTGGAGTCGCATCATGAGTGGTTGGATTCGAGAAGCTCCATCCAGAAGTCAAGGGGCTTCCATGATCGCCGGTGAAGATGCGAGATGCATCTCTACAAATTGAGATATGTCTCGATACAATAAGAAGTCAACCGAAAGGTCATGATACTTCTGTCATAGATTCCCGAAAGTGGTCAAAGCTGTGAGAAAGTTTGGGAAGGTTCATCGGAGGGCGAGGCCAGTTGGCCAAATTTCCCTTGACCATCAGAGTGGAAATTGGGGTCTCGATGCATGGTGGGCTGTTTGTATAGTGACTGAAATTCCCACTATGAAGGATTAGGAACTCATGTACGTTTGGCATGTAAAAACTCCCCCCCTTTTAGTTGCAACATCTCGGCACGCGTGTAGATGTGGCCCGTTGACAACAGTTATATCCGTCGATTAGGTGATTGACATCGTGGAGGTTGCTGTAGGGTTCCCAAGTGTTATGCGCGACGTCGTAGCAGTACCAATTGACAAGATATTATGTTTTTTTGCCCCATCATCAATGGCCAAGGATGTCCTCGATGACGTGCATTGTGTCTTTGTCTACTTGTATAGGTAGAGGGGGAAGGGCATCCTTATCGGGGAGGTTCTCTCCGGGGTCTCGGTAGTGCTTGAGTCTACTGACATGAAACACCGGATGAACATGCATACTATTGGGGAGTTTGAGTCGTGCTACCATGGACCTTTCCATGCGCTCAATATCAAACGGTCCCAACCATCGGGATTCAAGCTTTGAACAGCCGGCTCTGTGAAGTTTGACGTTGGCCGAGTTGAGAAAGACTTTGTCAACAGCAAAAACGTCATCACTGCAATGTCCATCGGCTGCTCGTTTCATCCCCACTTGTGTCTTTGTGAGCGTTTGCCGTGTTTCATCCCAAATAGTGGAGAAGTCGCAGCGTTGGACATCAACTGCAATACTGCTCTGACTTTATAGTCCTGCTGGTGTGGTGGGAAGTTTGCCATACACCACTTCAGACAGAGTTTTACCCGTTGCGGTGTAGATCGCCGAATTGCATATGACTTTTGTGTCGGGAGTTTTGTGCCCAATCCACCCGATGAGGTTCGCATAGTGTTTGGAGAAGTTACATGAGCATTTGATTGGTCCTCTCTGTTTAGCAGTCGGTGAGGGTGGAACATCGTTGAAAACTGGATTCGATTGCCGTAGCAAGTCATTGGTTCACGCTAGAAATAGCTGATCAATCGACCATCCCTATCGCTAGTGATGGTCCTCGACATGTCGTGTAGCTGCACGATGCTGTTTAGAAACAGTCATGCTGTTCCTTTGGCGGTGATGGTGGTCTTTGTCGGAATGAAATGAGACATTTTGGAAAATCTGTCATCAACCATGAGGATTGCGTCATATCCCTTGGGTGGGACTGGTAATCCCGTGACGAAGTCTGTAGAGATGTCAGCCCACGGTTCCATCAGAATGGGGAGCGGCTACAGAATTCCGGGTGGCCGTGTGCGATGGGTCCTTTTTCGGTGACACCTGTTGGATTTGCAATAGTTGTCCACGTTGGATTGCATCGTGTCCCATCAAAAGTGTTTTGCTAGATTTTTCAACGTCTTGTCTTCTCCAAAATGTCCATGTGGACCTATATCATGGCTCTCTTCGAGCAACATGCTGCGGAGTTCTTCACTCGGGGGAACGACCACCTGGCAAGTGAACAATAGCCTCCAATAGGGTACGTCATACCAGAATTTTGCCTTGTCGTATCCCTCGTGCTCGTCGTAGTCTTGTGTGAACAACTGCTCGAGATACGGATCTCGCTGCAACTGTAGCGTTGTTGCCTAAGCCATCAAATCTGGTTGGCGGCAAACTGTGTCTGCTAAATTGATTTTTCCTGGCCGGTACTTGATATCGTAGTCAAACCCGGATTCGAGGAACTCCATCCATCTGGTTTAACGTCGACTAAGGTTTGGGTGTGTTTTCAAATACTTCAGCGCATGATGGTTGGTGCGCACAATGCATCGGCAGCATTCAAGATAGTACCGCCATGTATTCAATGCATGTACGACCACCAACATATCTTTCTCGTGTACAGCTTAGTTGAGTTCCGGTCCTTGCAAGTTTTGGGACATGTACACGACCGGTTGCCACGATCTTGTAAGAGGACTGCATCAATGGCTCGATCTGAGGCATCCGTAGTCATGACACAATCGACCGTTGGATTAGCTATTTATATGGTTGGCGTTGAGGCCAGAGCATACCGCAAAGCGGTGACCGCTTCTTGTTTGCTGTCTCCCCACCGCCACTCGGTTTATTTTCAAGTGAGATCTGAGAGAGGCGCCGACACTCGGGCGTAATCCCGTACGAAATGCTAGTTGTAATTGCACAAGCTGAGAAAAACTTGAATGTCTCGAAAGTTATTCGGCGTTGGCCAATCACCCACTACTGCCACTCTTTTTGGATTCATGGTGATTCGTCCGCCGTTGACAACATTACCCAAAAAATTGATCAAACGACAAAGAAAGTCAAACTTCGAGAGTTTTCAAAAAATTTCTCCTTGTACAAATTCAAGAAATTTTTGGAGATGTCCATTGTGCTCCTCCTGGATGGAGCTGTACACTAGGATGTCGTCAAGGTACACCATGAAAAAGTCATCAAGGTACGGGGAGAAAGTATTGTTTATTGCTGCCATGAACTTTGCCGGGGAATTCATAAGTCCAAACGGTACAACCGTGAACTTGAAAGGCCTATAGCAATTCCTGAACGCCGTCTTCTTGATGTTGGCACCTGCCACACGAATCTGGTGATAACCATTGCATAGGTCCATTTTGGTGAAATTTCGAGCCCCTCGGAGGTGGTCAAAACGTTTGTCGGCCCGTGGGAGAGGATAGAGGTTCTTGATGGTAGCGTCGTTCAACGCCCAATAGTCCACGCACATCTGCATTTTGCCAGTTCCCTTTTTTATGAACAATACGGGTGCGGCATATGTTGACGTGGAAGGGCGGATGAACCCCTGACCGAGCATCTTGTCAAGCTGCCTTTCTAGCTCGGTCAGCTCATGATCGCTCATCAAACAAGCCCCCTCAAACTGTGGGTTGGCTGTCTAATTTCAGCTTGATGCGATGGTCGATGTCGCATTGAGGTGGTAGGGTTTTTAGGAGTTTGTCGTGGAAGACGTTTGCAAACTCTTGGATGAGTGGTGCAAAACATTTAGGTATCATCGCGAACTTTATTGGTGAGGCCAATGTGGCTGATGAGTCAGCTGTTGCTTTATTCGCTTCCTCCATTGGCTCGAGATGTGCGAGCCATGTACAAGCTCCTTGATGTATACAATACTTGGCCACATTGAACAGTATCAATTGCACGGGTTGTCACTTTTCGGCTACCGCAACCTCCTCTGCTGCTTCCACCTCTGTTGCTTCCGCTGTTGTCTCCCATCACATGTGTGGAAGTTGGTTTTTGGTGCCATTTGCTTCCACGTAGACGTCGCCACAGTTCCAATCAATCTGCGGATTGTGTTGGTACAGGAAATCTTGTTTGAGAATGATTTTGTGGTCACTCATTGGACAGGACCTCCAGACCATTACATCCCGTAGTTCTCCCACTTGTAGTCGTAGTGGTTCTCGGAGTATCCGTATTTGCAGTCTCCCGTTGACTGTTTTTCCTTCAAACACCCCTGGTTCGGTGTGCAAACCAAGCTTGCAAACCATGTCATTGCTTACGGAACTATGAGAAGATCCTCCATCCAATAATGCCAGTACGGTTGTGCGACTTTTGCATCCTCGAGGTTGAACTCTGAGCAATATCGACAGTTGGTAATCCTCGTACCCCTCGTTGAACTTTGCGATCTGAGAAACCCTCTGCGGCATTATAGGCCGTTCAGATGGGCAATCTTTTGGCATAGATTGCTCCTCACATACAATATTTGTGCCTTTCACTCCTGTCCTTTGCCGTTTCCTTACTCATTTTCCTATGACTTCCCGCCTTTTCTGGCTTGTTGCTTGTTCCGTAGTTGCGAGCGATGTGCCCGACTTTTTCTGAGCTGTAGAAGGTGTGCGTATTTCTGTGGCTGATGGCGTCTACTTCCATTGGAGTCAAGGAGTCCTTTGACTGGCTTTTTTTGTTCCCACGATAATTGTGGTTGGGAGGTCGCACAGGATTATTGGATCTCAGCATTGTAGTTGACGATGTCGATCCTTTCTATTGCTAACATCATTCGCGGTAAGTCATTTTGGATGCCAAAAATGGCAATCGCTTGTCGGATGTCTCATTTGAGGCCTTTGTTGTAGTGAAAACGGAACTCTTTGGGGGTGATGTCTGCACCAGTGATGATCTTGCAGAATCTTCACGTATACTCTGCCACACATGATTGTTGACGGAGACACTGGAGCTTCTACCGAGTGTTAGACTTCTCGTTCAGCCGTCCAAATTGTGCAAGCATCGCGCGCAAGAATTCGTTCCAGTCAGTTGGTAGCGTCCGCGCGTTTTGCCATTGCGGGTTGACCTACTCCAAGGGTAGAATGTCTACTGTCGGCGATGTGAGATGGGTGCCATTGGCCGTCAATGACGCCCTGCCGTTCTCCTACTGCCATTGGATGACCTTTAGATGAAACCACCAACTTAGTGCCGTGCCACGCAAAAGCGCGGCCGTGAGGTCAATCTTTTTTTTTTTCATCATTGGCCCCAGTAGCGGTGAAGTACACCTCTGAACTTGTAAACCACATCCGAACCATTGGCCCTTTGGAGTTTGCAGGACCAAACAGTTTTGGTCGGGCCGAGAAAGTTTTGGGTTCGCTGTATTTCTCTCGACGAGATATAGTTTGCCAGTAAATCGTTGATTCGCGCCTATTGTCCGGTGCCACTTGTCGTCCCTGCTGTCATCGTTGAGGCTGTTGGTAGGGGCAGCTGGCTTACCGCCATTGGATCCTTGACCGTATTGGTCGTCGGAGCCGTAGGGGTTGCTCCAGCTGTCACTTAGCTCGCCACACCAGCGATTGCCGCTGCTTTAGGGTTTGCGTTCATTGGCACGTTCTGCTCCTCCATTGCCGAATTTGTCGCCAAAGACCCGCGGCTGGTCTTTGGATGCGCTCGCTCGCTTCACGTCATAGTCGTGAAGTCTGCAAATTCTTGACATGCAAGATGCACTGACAGTTTGTGCGAGGTAGTTCTCTAGATGGGTAAAGTAGTCTAATGCCTCTTCAGCACCGCTGCACTCTGATACCAAGTGTTATGTCAAATGGAGCGTAGATGGTGAACAAGGAGAAGTTGCGAGGAAAAACACGATTTATAATTTGGGACACCTGAGACATTCATAATTAGCGGTGAATGTACTTCGATGACAAGTGTTGAAATGGTCGAGTATATGTATACAAGTGTCGAGTTACGACTGAGACATAGTGGGGGTTGCTGGGTCGATTTTCGAGGAACGCGTGTGGAATCCCATCATGAGTGGTTGGATTTGAGAAGCCCCAACAAGAAGTTGGGGGGCTTTGAGGATCGACGGTGAAGATGCCAGAGACATCAATACAAATTAAGATATGTCTTGATGCGACAAGAAGTCGACGGAAAGGTTGTGACACTTCTGTGGTAGATTCTTGAAAGTGGTCGGAGATGTCAGAATGTTTGGGAAGGTTCTTTGGAGGGCGAGGGCAGTTGGCTGAATTGCCCTCAACGGTCGGGTCTCCATTCGCGGTGAGCTATTTGAGTAATTACAAAAATTCCCACTCGGAAGGATTAGGGACTCGTGTACGTTTGGTACATAGCAATTGCGATGTGTTGCGAGCCTAACTGGAACTTTAGGAGAAAATGAACGGCTTAAAGATACCAATACACACTACATTTGCACAGGATGTTCGAATTTTATCAGCTTTTGGATTCGTTTTGAAGTCTTGCATTCCAAGAGCAAGCAATACTCCTGAGCAGAAGGCCTCCAACGAAAATATTGCAAATGTTTTGTGTTGCGTCTACAATCAAGGAGAGCTCAATTGAAACAACCACCTTGTTGCCGCGAGGTTATCGACCGTTTTCTATGACACCTTACAATTCTACGAAAACGAAGTCAATGCGATGCTAAACTGTCTATAACTTTAGCGAGCCGCAATTTCATTGTGATGTTATCATTGCAGTTACATCTCCAATGTAACTACACGGTCCCTTACACAACAGATTCCTTCTCGAATACTGATGGAGGAAGCTTGGCGGAAAGGCCTGAACGTACCATATTAGCTTAGCCATATGCTCTCTTTCCATCCTATGGCGACATTATGGAAGATTGACCAGAATACCGAAAAAAAAATCTGGTTTCTTTCTTGGCCAGAAAACCTGATGTAATCCTCTGGATTCTACCTGACCCAAACTGTTTATCTCTCAGTGTGTATACTCCTCTTATGCTGGCCCTGAGTGCGCAGGGCATGCTGGTGCAAGGAGTGGAGGCGACACACCGTGACAGAATGTGGTCATCAAGTTCACCACGAGTGGTCGCCTCCATCCTGCCCGCATGGCCCATCATCTTCACCGCCAGAGCTTGGAAACATCACCTTATGCTTAGTCTTTCATATTCATGCTACTTCTGGTATCTTGCTGGAAGTGACATACTAAAGGCCTTAGGATGCCAAACCTACTTGAGACCTAGATTCGTGCATGTGCACAGGACAATTGTAGGTCACTTGTGAAGTGACCCTGTTTAGGTGACCCCAACGCAGCACGAGCACTCGCGTGCTTCTTTTGGGGGCTTCAGAGGTTTTTGCCCCCGATTGGCTTGTCTCGCCGGCAAGCCTCGCTCACCGGCCGACGGGTGGAGCTCGAGTAGCGAGCTTCCACCTATAACAAGGCTGTGCCTCGTTACTAGAGAACTGTTGTTGCTTTTGCCATGGCCGCCCCCCTAATCCGGACCTAGCTCTCACCATACTTCACCATTCCTTGCGCCGCAAGTTGCTATGGCTTCGTGCTGTTCTTCCCATGGTATCAGAGCGATGTCCGAGGCCTAAGGGTGGAGGATAGGGTTGGCGCCGGGCAAAAACGAGGGCTGCCAGGTAGTGCACGCGAGTAGATCTGCGCAGCTGCCGCAACAACAGGCTGCGCAAGGAATGGTGAAGTATGGTGAGAGCTAGGCCCCAGGCGCTTCGAACGCCCCCCCCCCCCCTCCCCTAGGCCGCGCACATAGGTTGGAGGCGGCAAAAGAAGGGGGGGCTGAAGTTAGGGTAGAAGGAGAGCGAGGGGAGAGAGCCCAAGCTCCGTCCACCGTCACCTAAGGTGACGGTGGGGTCTCCCGGCCCAAACTGCAGCTGTACAGGTGAAAGGCGGCCTGGCAGGAGTCCTGAGACCAACAGGGCTGCTTCCCATCGAGCTACGGGCTCGCGGCAGAAAACATGGCCCAAAGTGCGCCTGGCGAATTACTGCCGAATTTTTCTTCGGTGACAAGGAGTGAACAACCGAGAATGCACGACCTCTCCTGCTGTGCCTCCCAGGAGCTATGAGTGCAGCGGCCTCAACTCCAGGAGGTGCCGGTGCAAATGACAGAGCTAGCGCCGGCATGGGTGCCGGCGCCGGTGTCACCTCCACAGGAATGACGTGGGACGACCTCAGCAAGGTCCTGTCCCACAAGGACCTGATGCCGCCGCCACTCGGTGCGTGCGACTTCCTTTCTTGGAAGGACGCATTTCTTTGGTGGGCGGCGGAGCACAGTCTTGAGAAGTAATATCTAGCTCCGCTGCCCAATGGCACAGACAGGCAGGTAATCCTGAGAGCGTTTAATGCTATGGTCCGCGCGTTTCTGGAAGACCAGCAATAATCCATTCGTCATTTCTTGTTTGGGGGGGGAAGGAGCCGATCCAGAGAACCCCCACAGCGATGACCCGCGACCTCACGCGGCATGGCTGCACCTTACCACGTGCAATGAGTAGCAGGGGATGGCTTTGGTCATTGCTCTGCACGAGAATCTGCGCAACCTTCGTCCTAAGCTAGGGGCTCTCATCGCAAAGTATTGGGATGCTGCTATGGACCTTCGCCGGCGCATCCTTGGCCTCAGCGCCTCCTGCACCATCATGGAATGGCTTGACCCAGTCTAGCTGCACCTGGGAGAGCCATACAAGGACTTCAAGCACGGTCTGCTGAAGAAGCTGAAGGTTGCAGACATTGAACCCACTGATTTGGCAGAGGTGTTTGAGGAGTTGCAGAACTACGAAGACATCCTGAAGGGCGAGGCACAGGAAGATGAGGGCACAGCAGCGAGTGCATTCGTGCATCACCAAGGTGGCATTATCCCCCCATCACATCAGTCCTTGGGTGACAGAGGCCGGGGCGGCGGAAGAGGCCAAGGCAGCCAAGGTGGTGGAGGTCGCGTTCGGGGAGCAGGGAACCGGACCTGCAACTACTGTGGACAGCGGGGCCACTACTGGAGAGCCTGCCCGGCCCTTCAACGCATCATGACTCCGTCCACGCAACAGACACACCCAACAGTGGGCCAGCCACCGACGCAGCCCTCTCATCCAAGCCAACACATGCATCCTCCAGCATGGGCGACTCAGCATGTGGCAAGGCCTCATTGCCGGCAACCTTTGGGGCGGCAACATTTGGCCCACCACAGCTGCAACCGCCCATGCATCCATCAGCACCAGCGTCAAATCCACTGCCGTACGAGTGGCCTGATTTCATGCCCCCATACGTCAGTGCACCAGCACCTGTCCCAGCATGGGCGCAGAGGGTGTACACCGAGACGGCTGAGCCACAACAGCCGTTGGCACTACCACCAAGACCAGGGTGGAGTGTGCCCATGGAGCTGCAATCACCTGAGCCGACTGGCAGCCCACAGCCGCCAGGTCAGAATTTGGGGCATACGCACATTACCACGTCGCACTCATTGCCCATACATGAATGGTTGTTTGACACCGCCAGCATTGCATCACATGTCGCCGCATCGCCAGCCGTTTGTCACATTGCACGGCACGCATGATGTTGAGGGCGTGAAGACCGGGTCGGGGGAATGGTTACCGGTGGAAGGTGTGGGGAAAGTGGCTCTTCAAGCACCGGGTGGGGTGTTGTGGCTGACTGGTGTCCAGTATGTACCACGGCTGAAAGTCAACTTGCTGTCTGGGGGCCAATTAGCCCAATAGGCAAACGTGACAGCACTCACGCAAAGACGCTGCATGCTCTATGATGCGACTGGTGACTTGCTGGCTGACGGACCGCTGCACACAGACATGTTGTACAAACTGACCCTATTTCCCTTCGTCCACTCACAAGTGAACCGTTCCCAAGTGGACATCGTCACAAGCACTGATACAGCACACACAGAGCTCATTCATCGTCGTCTTGCACACATCAACACTGAGATGGTTGCTGATTTACTGAAACACACCCCTGCACACGGTCTACATCCTGATGATTTCCCACACGGTATGAAAGCAAACACGTCTAGAGTGTCACAAAGGCAAGTCACATAGACAAACCTTCCCTAGATCTGACGCTGTCACCACGAGGCCCCTGGCACTGGTACATGCGGACCTGACAGGGCCGATGCCAGTGCCATCACTGCATAATGTATCAGTGTACATCTTGACCCTCATTGATGACTACAGTCGTTTTCGTTGGGCTTTTCTCTTAAAAACCAAAGCATATGCCCAGAGTGCAATTGTTGAATGGATTTCACTGGCTGAGAGACAGACAGGCTGCTCACTGCTAAAGCTGAGAACAGACAAAGTAGGAGAATTTCTTGGTGCACTGACAGCAGAACTGAAAAAGAGAGGAGTCGAACACCAGTCCACAGCTCCCTACACTCCTCAACAAAATGGAGTGGCGGAACGATGGCACAGAACCCTTGGTGATGCATTACGCACACTGCTGAAAGAGTCCGGTCTCTCCTTTGGATTGTAGGAAGAGGCTGTGAAGTATATCATCTGGGTACGGAACCGTATCCCACAAGGCCCATTGCCCAAATCAGTCACACCCTGGGAGAGTTGGTTCAAAGAAAAGGCCGATCTGCGACCTGCCAGGGTGTGGGGAACAATGGCATGTGTCTGGCTTGCTCCAACACATCGAGAGAACAAGTTAAGTCCATGTGGTCGGTGGTGCGTCTTTGTTGGGGTCTCCCACGCCTCAAAGGCATGGCGGTTTTGGGATCCCACAAACCACTGCTTTGTTGAAAGTCAAGATGCCTCCTACAAGGTGTTCCGTACACTGTGCAATGCACCCTCTCAGGCCACGCGAGAGCACTATCCAGAGTATGTGAGCGTGACTGTCTTCATGCCCTCTCCATCACAAGGCACAGGCCGGTCGGCTAGGTCACCATGTGACGATGATATGGCCAATTTCGTGCCCACTGACCTGCTGTCATCTACAGACCTGGCCAGCACGGAATCTAGTGCGAGCCAACTACCTCCAAGTCTCACACCGCTTATCCCTCCTGTTGAGACTGAAAGTGCAGAAACACCATCACCTGAACAAGTGCGACAATCCCTGTTCTGCCCAGAGTTGATTACAAACAATTCTATCACACCGTCGGCACTGCAGCATTAGATCACAGTGCAACTGAACCACTGACTCTAGCCGAGGCTAGGGGGCGTCCAGATGCCCCTGAGTGGGAGAAGGCAATGGCGGCAGAATTGAACGCTTTGTTAGAGCATGAGGTGTATGAGTTGGTGCCTCTGCCAACTAGTCACAAACCCATTGATGTCAAATAGGTGTTTAAACTGAAAAAGAACCTTAAGGGTCTGATTCAGAAGTACAAGGCACGACTTGTGGCGAAAGGCTTTCATCAAATCCCCGGAAAGGACTTCACAGACACATATGCACCTGTGGGAAAGCATGGAACCAGCCGGTCATTGCTTGCCATGGCTGCTCGTGAGGACTGGGACATTCACCAGATGGATGTCAAAAATGCCTTCTTGAACGGACCACTGGAAGAAGAAGTGTACGTCAAACAACCAAAAGGTTATGAGGACGGAATGGATAGGGTATGGCTCTTGCTAAAAGCCCTGTGCGGTCTTAAGCAAGCGCCTCGGTGTTGGAACAAAGAGATTCGTCATACGTTGGAAAGTGGTGGGTTCACACAAATTCTTTGTGACCCGTCACTGTTCCTTTGCTGGGACATCGCGCAGCCTGTTGCCCTGCTTGTCTATGTGGATGACCTACTGATCTTTTCCCCCTCACTCACACTCATTAAACAAACCAAAGCACTGCTCACAGCGCACTACAAGATGACAGACCTAGGAGAGGCACAGAATTTCCTAGGTATGACCATTACATGGGACCGCAATACACGAACTTTGACCCTTCATCAGGGTCACTTCATAGCTCACCTCACTGAACGGTTCCAGCACCTGGTGCAGAACCTCCCACAACAGCACACGCCCATGAGTCCTGATGTGTATGCACACTTGCTGGATGCACGCACCACTGACTACAGCCATGACACAGATCCTACACTGTACAGAAAGATCACGGGCAGCCTCTCCTACCTTGCTCCTACAATGCGTCTGGACCTTGCTTGTGCAGTCAACGTGCTCGCCCAGTTCAGCCAGCAACCACGCAGCACACATCAAAAGGCACTGCTGAAGCTCTTGCGTTATGTGCTGGATACCGCTGCCCTTGGTTTGGTGTTTTCCCCCTCCACAGCTCCAGTCTTGGATGGGTACTGCGATAGTGACCATGCACGTGACCGTGCATCTCGGAGTGCGGGTGGGTACGTGTTTCGCGTGTGGGGAACTGTCGTGTCTTGGCGCAGTGCCAAACAGTCATGTGTGGCAGGTAGCGTGACTGAGGCAAAGTACATGGCATTGGGTGAGGCAGCGTGTGAGGGCATCTGGCTGGCACGTTTTCTTGAGGAGTTGGATGTGCACACATCTGCTGTACCAGTGCATAGCGACACCTCCGCCACACGCCGCATCGCTACCAACGATGGTGTCTTGCATCCAGGCACAAAGCACATCAATGCAGAACACCACTTTGTTCGAGAGGCAGTGGAGGCTTGCATAATGGAAGTGTGTGCAATCAGCGGCAAAGCACAGCTTGCAGAATTTCTTACCAAGGCCCTCTCAGCTCCCTCTCTTCAGCTCCAATTGCAACACCTTGGCTGCATGTCTGCCGCACTCTCGTCCAAGGGGGCATGTTAATCTCTCAGTGTGTATACTCCTCTTATGCTGGCCCTGAGTGCGCAGGGCATGCTGGTGCAAGGAGTGGAGGCGACACACCGTGACAACGTGTGATCATCAAGTTCACCACAAGTGGTTGCGTCCATCCTGCCCGCATGGCCCATCATCTTCACCGCCAGAGCTTGGAAACATCACCTTATGCTTAGTCTTTCATATTCATACTACTTCTGGTATCTTGCTGGAAGTGGCATACTTAAGGCCTTAGGATGCCAAACCTACTTGAGACCTAGATTCGTGCATGTGCACAGGAAAACTGTAGGTCACTTGTGAAGTGACCCTGTTTAAGTGACCCCAAGGCAGCATGAGCATTCGTGTGCGCCTTTTGGGGGCTTCGGAGGTTTTAGCCCCTGATTGGTTTGTCTTGCCGGCGAGCCTCGCTCACCGGCCGACGGGTGGAGCTCGAGTAGCGAGCTTCCACCTGTAACAAGGCTGTGCCTTGTTACTAGAGAACCGTTGTTGCTTTTGCCATGGCCACCCCCCTAATCCGGACCTAGCTCTCACCATACTTCACCATTCCTCTGTTGACCTGGCCACCACACACCCCGGCACATCGATGTGCACCACGGCGCATCGATGTGAACCCGTCCCCAACATCGGCACCTCGGCCACCCTGGCTGGGGGGGGGGGGGGAGTGGGAAAGTTTTGTGAGGTGCAGAGTTTACAATTGGCAAAAGCTGAAATTCAAGCATTTTTGTATGTTTCCCTTCCAACTCTTGAACCTGTCATACAAAGCATTCACACTTCTCATTCATCCATTTGACATTATGACACTATTTCGGTTACCAACACGATAAAATCAGCAGGCACACTCTATCTAATCTATGCTTCAAGCCCCTATGCAAAGTGGGCCTCATGCAGTGCATGGTCTGACGCACTATCTTGCCTAATCATGTCACATAGCTCAAAAAGCGACAGCAAGGAATATGGCCAGCTACAAAACATGACAGCAGGAGATGAGGTCAAAAACATTTCACCATGTTGGAAGAGATGCATTGTTCAAAGCAAACACACACAAACACACACACACACACACACACACACACACACGAACACCGAAGTTGGCACGACATGGTGCAAGGGGTCTACATCTTGTCCTAACGTCCTGCAGCAACCCTA